>JBBMKA010072141.1:0-47212 GCA_037833695.1 Sechiopsis laciniata | reverse complement strand
AAGCGGGTATTTATATTTTTCTTTTTCTTCAGTCAACCATTTTCATTTTCTACATAATTCATGATTTATCTACCAACCCATTCCGACTATTAGTTAATTGGTATTATCTTTTCACAAAAATTTAGGTCATATTATGTATGGTCCAAATTTTTATGTCCAAGATGGTTTAAATTGAGCTACATATTAAACAAAATTTTCTATTTTTAAGTTTAAAGTAAAATAGAATGTTGTCTAAAATGAGTCATATAATAAATGAGTATAAAAGTTGAGTTAATATTCTTTCTCTCTTTTTTTTGGTTAAATTACAAGTTTAATTTTTTTTTAATACATCAATAATCATCGGATATTGAAAGGTTCGAATATGCGGCTTTTTAGTCGAAGACACATGCTGTTGGGCTTGGTTAACTTTGACTATTGATTTAATCTTTAAATGTTAGTATTTTTATCTATTGGTCTTTCAATTTTTTTTAAAAAAGTCTAATAAATTATCAATTATGTTTTGTTGTATCTATCATGTTTTTGATATATTCATAATGAGACTCTAAATTTTTGAATTTGTGAATTATTTAAAAACTGTTAATCTTAAATTGTATGTATTTTGATACAAAATTGAACATGTGATGATTTTATTATGGAAAGACCTATTTTAATAGAAAATTTTCATAAATCTGGGATTGTCACTGTTATCATTAGTTTTTTTTTTTTTTTTTTAATAATTATTAAAGAAAAGCTATGTAGATGGGGTTTTTTTGGCTGCATTTGGATATAAAGAAAGTTTATTGGCCCACTACAAATTATTCACGTGCAGTTTGATTTGTTGTTTGGAATATAAACAAGGAAAAATAAAATTTCCAATCAAACTAGTTTGGTTGGATTTTGAATATTTTTATTCTCTTAAAAAGAAATGAAACAGATCCAATCAATCTTAGCCTTTGTTTTATGGTGTCCAATTAAAAATTGAATTAACCTGATTGATTGTTTAAAAAAAGATAAACTGATTTTTGAGGTCTTAATTCAACTAGGACAAGATTTTTTTTATAATTTTAATTTTACCTTTAACTTGACTTGCTGATGATTTTTTTCCTAAAACATAAACTGATAATATCCCAATAATTTCTATTTACTTTGTTATACAGAACAAGATGAAGGGCTTATTTTCAAGGTGTTTGGTTCCTGCTTGCAATTGAATTGAATTTCATGCTCAATTCAGTGGTGCTCAGAAATATGAGGAATTGTAGAACTGGCTTATCTAATACCCCTTAGTTATTTTGTTTTATTTTTTAATTTTATTTTTGTAACTTTGCTTTAGTTTTAAGGAAATAGAAAGGAATATATTGGATCAGTTCTCTGTTCTAATTTAAATCTTATGTAAAAAATGTCACATTGTTGAATTAATTATAATGTTTCATTTCTGAATTTCGGGTATAGTCATCCGCCACATTTTTCTCTTTTCTAGATTGAACTATATTTAATTTCAGTTTCGCTGATTATTTATATATAGTTTGTTTGTTATTTGTAGTTTGGAATTTACATTCATAATTGGAGAGGTAAATGATTTCAAAAAAAAAATGGAGAGGTAAATGAGTTTTCTAAATTATAATTTAAAGGTGATTTTGCATGTATAATAAAAAAAGTGGTAAAGTATTTCTATCTATATAAAACACAGAGAATTATTTCTATCTATATAAAACCGAGAGAATGCAAGAAAAGATAATAGGCGGCTTGTATTCCTCAAGATAAAAGTAGCAAGATACAACTATATATAGAAAACAAGGAGAGAAACCCTAAGATTAAGGAGAGATTTATCAATATAAAACAACTAACTAAATCTTCTGTTTAACATCTTCCCTCAAGCCAACTGAGTGACGGAGCACGGTGAGCTTGATTCGAAGATTTTGAAAACAAGCAGTAGCTAGAGGTTTGTTTAAAATATCGGCAATTTGGTCTTCAGATGGAACATACTTGACAACCAGGTTCTTGCTCAAAACACGATCCCAAACAAAGTGTTGATCGATTTCGATATGCTTTGTGCGTTGATGCATGACCGGGTTGGCGGCCATATAGGTCGAACAGATATTGTCGCATAGTAAAGCCAGAGTGTTGCACGAGGAGAAGCCTAATTCAGAGAGCATCGATGCCAACCAGATAATCTCGACAGCCGCATTAGCTAAACACCGATACTCGGATTCAGCACTAGACCGAGACACATTTTTCTGTTAGGAGGACGACCAAGATATCAAGTTGTTACCGAGAAAAGCACAATAGCCACTTGTGCTTCGGCGGTCGTCAGGACAACTAGCCCAATCAGCATCCATATAAATGTGAAGGCTGATTGGGGAGGTAGAGAACCAAAGTCCAAGATGGGACGTACCTTTAAGGTATCACAATATCTGCTTGACCGCATGCCAATGAACTGAGGTCAGAGCATGGAGAAATTGACACACTTTAATCACCGCAAAGGAAATATCTGGGCATGTTAGAGTGCAATACTATAGAGCACCAACTAAGTTCCGATATTCGGTTGGATTCAAGAGTAACTCACCATCTGTCAGAGACAAAGATGTTCTGATGGCCATCGGTGAACTCACGAGTTTACAGCCAGCCATTCCCGCGCAAGCGAGTTAATCTGAAATATACTTGGTTTGAGAAATATGCAGACCATGAGAGCTAAAAGAAGCTTGATGCCTAAGAAATAAGACAACGTGCCAAGGTCCTTTAACAAAAAACTAGAATTCAGCTGTTGTATCAAATTTACGATAAGAGTAGAATTGCTTCCAGTGACAATAATATCATCGACAAACATAAGCACAATAATAATTCCTGTTGAGCGCCACATATAGAACAAGGAACAGTTAGTTTTACGAGGAAGAAAAACCCCACGCAAAAAGGCTCGAACTCAGTTTGTGGAACCAGGCACGAGGACTTTGTTTGAGTCCATAAATAGATTATCTGCACACATACCGTGGTTTTGAAGGATCGACGAAACCCAGGGTTTGATCCATATATACTTCTTAAAGATCTCCGTTTAAAAATGCATTATTCACGTCCAATTGTAGAACAACCCAATTACAACTCACGGCTAAGGAGAGAACTAACTGGATTGTAGACGGTTTGACCACGGGACTAAACGTCTCGAAGTAGTTCCAGGCGTTTGAGTGAAACTGCGGGCCACCAATCTCGCTTTGTGGCGTTCAATGTCACCATTTGGTTTGTACTTCAACTGAAAAACCCACTTGCAGCTGACCGATTTGTCAGTGTTTGAAAGATGAACTAGTGTCCAAGTTCCAGACTGATGCATGACATCGAGTTCGGTATGCATAGCTGCTTGCCATTTGTCACATAAGAGAGCCTTTTTATAAGACGTTGGCTCAGTTTTTTATGGTGCCAAGACTTCGAAGAGCCAAGCTTTAGGCTTAAAAATACCTGTCTTAGACCGTGTAAGCATGGGATGAGTGTTGGTTGCGATGGAGGGAGAAGGGTGAAGGGAAATGGATTGAGAAGTGGAGGAAGAAAGTGGTGGATCGGAACTAGAAGAGGAAGTGGGTGGGTGGTTAGTAGGTGAACTGGATGAAAGAGGATTAAAAGGTAGAAATGAGGAGGTGGAATTTGTGGCTGGGATAAAGGTTGGTGGGTTGAAATAGGTGGACAAAAGTTGATTGGGGAGGGTGAGACAATAATTGAAACTGCCCAGGTTTTCATTCTGGTTCCCCAGGTATGTTTCTCTTGTGGTTCTGTTGTTTTGTTGGGCCGTTAGGGCAGTTCTAGCATTCATGGGTATTTTGGTCATTTTACCCCTAGGGTTAGTTTGGTAATTTATTGGCTTTCGGGGTCGTTCTTGAAGTTTGGCTGAGACTCGGGATGTTTTTGTGATTTGTAGGACTCCTAGGTTAGTTTTGTAATTTGGGAATCTTGAAGGTTGTTTTGGTGAATAAAGGGAGTTTTGCTTTATTTAAAGATTAAAAGAGTTAAAAAAGGAGTTTGTGTTTAATTTAAAGAGTTAAGAGGAAGGTATTGCTTTCGTTCGTTTGTTCCAAAAGCCAAGAATTTGATCGTCTTCTTCCTCTCTTCTCCAAGCCCTAGCCGATTTCACCATCACGATCACCATTGCACAGTCGCCCTTCGCTGCTGAGATCTCCAACCGCCAAGTCCTAGCCGCACAGCCCATTGTCATCGAGCAGCCCCTTGCGCCCATGCACGCCCTCGCCCAGATCGTGTCGCTGTTCCCTGCCACAGACGCACGCACCAGATCGCGCCCACACCGAGCCATCGCCTAGACCTAGCAGCTCGCCCGCGCCCGATCGCAGCCCCGAGATTGCCTCGCTCCGTACAGCTCCACCGAGCCCCGCGCTCGTGTCCCCGCACGCTCGCCGGCAAGCCTTGTCGTTCACAGCCTTGCCGCTCTTGTGCAGCCGCACGTTCTCGCCCTCACTGCCAGCCGTACACACGTAGATCCGCATTGTGGCCATTGCTTGCTCCCCCGTGTTCGCCGCCCTGCGAGCCTCACTCTCACCGTGCCGTCGTCTATCTTCGCTGCTGTCGTACACACTTGTCGAGCCAGCGAACGAGCAGCCTTGCAGCCAGACTGCTTGTTGGGAGTTGGGTAATTCCCGATCCCCTTGTGTTTCACTATTCATTTAGATAACCTAGACTGTTTATTGATCGGTTTATTATATGTTTGTCTAGGTTGGACTCTATTGTGGTTATGGTTATCTGCAGCTCAATGAGCAAATTATTGTTTACTGTTTTGTGTTATTTCCAGGTAAGGATTTCCTTGTCAGGGTTGTGTGGACCCTGCGCTTGCCATTGATGGTTTCTTAGCTATTTGTTACTACTTTATTAACTTGCTAGTGGATAGGTTGAATGGCTGTTGTTTTTGTTGCTGAGCATGCTAGTGGACTAGACTTCTGAATGTTGTACTGTTGAATCAACATGCTAGTGGACTAAGCTTCTGAATGTTGTACTGTTGAATGAACTTGTTAGTGGATAGCCTTTGCTTGATTATTGCCTGTTTAATGTACATGTTAGTGGATATGCTCTTGCAAGTTATCTGTTGTATGGACTTGTTAGTGGATAGGCTTTTGCCAGTTTATTAATGCATACGTGCTAGTGGATAGGATTGTATGACTTGTCTGATAGGACCTGGCATATCGAATGTTGTACCCTGGATTGCACCTTCCTGTTTACAGTGACTGCTATGTTTATTGTGCAATGTTTTTTATGTTGAACTCTGTTAGTTCTAGGGTACTCCCTCTTAGCTAGATCCTATTAGGTTGTCATCATCTAGAGGCTGAGAGTGGACCAACGTACATGTCCCCACCGGTCGGGCTGTGAGGATAGATTTCTTACCCCCGACAGCCGGGAGTGGAATAGCTACCACCCCGGCATAAGCCTAGTTTGTGGCCTGCTAGAGCGGGTCTTTTCCTTGGTGCAAGCCTACTTTAGGACGACCCTTAGCTTCAGGCGTTGGTGTGATTCAGGCTGCCACAGTATGGTGCCGAGGGCCTCCGCCTACTGTGGATCAGTGCACACCTTTTCGAGTCATAGGCATGCGCACCTGGACCGACATAGTTTGTGTAGGCCTACATTTATCTAGTTTGCAGAAGCATGCGGTGTGCGCGTATGTGCATTAGATGTCGGGAGGAGATCTCCCTCGGACTAGTGTATCAGTACACCATTTCCATTCCGTCTAGAGCTAGACACTTGGGTACTCTCCCAAGTGTCTAGGATCAACATAGTGAGCTGATCACCTCAGCCAAGAGTTAGAGACTCTCGTGATTCTGGGGGTTATATTGATAATCCATTTGGAGATCCATAGTGGATCCTTAGCCGAGAGTTAGAGACTCTCGAGGTTTGAGCATGCTGTGATTGTACTTGTGTTGAGACTGCCTATGTGATGTTTGGCTTGGATTGCTTGTATGCTAAGATGCTAGATGATGTGACTTGCGTATTGTACCCTGGTTGGGGATTCTTACTAAGTGCATTTGTACTCACCCTTATTTCTGTGGTTTTCCACCAAGTAACTTGGGACAGCACCGGGGCGACTAGAGGATGAGTTAAATGATCACGGGAGTCCGCTGTCTAGTCTTTATATTTGTTTCAATTGTTCAGCATGTTGTCAGTAACTGAGTTTCTGTTTCTTATAAGTATTATGTTTTGAACTTGTTTTAATAAATCTCTGGCCAGAGGCTTGAACTATGTTTTACATTGGTTTTTATTGGAGTTTTACTTCTGATTTGAAATCAATGAAGTATTTAAGTTTACAGCTGTTTCTATTATAACTGTATTTAAATTCATGCATGCTGAGTAAGAATTGGGTTTAGGATTGTTTTAGAGTCGGGTTCATACAATAAAACTGTCAGAGGGGGGTAGAGACAATAGAGGGAGTAATTGGGTTGTGGCAGGATGAGGTGACAAGTGAGGGTAGGTGGGAGACGAATTGTTGGAAGCCAATAGTATGAGAGGGATAAAGATGGGATTGGGACTAGAAGGTGGGGAAGGATTATAGTCAACGTTGGGCAAGAGATTAGGGGCCAACGAAATTGGTTGGGTGTCAGATGATGGAAATGTAGGGGGGGAGGGATGTGACTTCAATGGCTATGAACAATAGATTGGATTGGTAGAAGGCAAGGAAAAAGAAGCATTGACATAATCCGAAGGAAGATACTTGATTTTGATGACTGAGGGTTGATTACTTGAATAAGAAAAACTAGACTCATAAAAAACTACCTGGCAAGAGACAAAAATATTTCCAAACTCGACATTTAAACATAAATAACCTTTATGAGAAGAACTGTAGCCGATAAAAACATAATATTTTGACCAAAATTGAAGTTTGTGGTTGTTATATGGACGAAGAAATGGAAAACAGGAGCAACCAAAAATTTGAAGCAACTTGTAATTGCAATGTTTTGAAAATAATAAAAAATACGGAGACTGTTTTGATAACACATGAGTAGATAATTGGTTTATTAAATAAATTGCAGTTTGGAACGCATTAGACCAAAATGATAGAGGAATAAAAGAATGAGCTAACAAAGTTAATCTGACCTCCATAACATGACGATACGCGACCGTTTTGCTAGGGAGTGTACGGACAAGAAAGACGATGAGCAATGCCATGAGAGGCGAGGAACTTTGTAAAAGCTCGGTATTCACTGCCCAAATCAGATTGGAGACATTTTATATTGGCATTAAATTGAGTTTGAACAAGTGCAAGAAATTGTTGAAATATTGAGAACGCTTGATATTTTGTTTTTAAGAGGTATAATTAGGAATAACGAGTTTGATCATTTATAAAAAGTAGAAAATATGAAGCTCCATTTATTGATTTATCTGGAGAAGATCCCCACAAGTCCGAATGGACAAGCTCAAAGGGCTTTGATGCATGACTTTGACTCAAATTAAAGGGCAAGGAACGACTCTTTGCTTGCTAACACGACTTACATACAAGAGACACTTGGTTGGGTTTAACATCCAACCTACACAACTTTCAGACACTTTGAACAATGGGAAATGATGGATGACCAAGATGTTGATACCAGAGGTCGACACGAATGGAAGTAGAAGCAACAGCAGTGAAAGGAGAGACGCGATCAGTTGTAGAAGTAGAACAAACTTTGTATAACCCATTCTCAAGTATTCCCATGAGAAGAATCTTCTTGGAGGAAAGGTCCTTCGTAATAAAACAATGAAGAAAAAATTCAACAGATGCGCGATTATCTCGACATAATTTAGAAATACTAATCAATTTGGGTAATGTTTGGAGTGTGCAAGACATGAGCCAATTTAATAGGAAGAGAAACAGAAGACTTAAGAAAAGAGGAACCAATACTTAATAGAGAGTGTTCATACCATTACCAACAGTCACATTTTCACATCCATTGTAAGCCACGAGATTGGATAAGGCATTGAGATCAGAGGTGAGATGATGGGTGGCTCAAGAATTTATGAACCATGCATCGTCGAGGGTTGGATCCATATAAGTCGAATAGAGATGATGGTCTGACAGTGGGTTACGTTCAGCAGGTTGGGCACTAGCATATAAGGCCTTGGGTGCAGGTGAGGGATTGGTTGGTGGAGGAAGAGGAACGGTAGGTTGATAGCTTAAATTTACTCGGTGATAACAAATGAAACCCATGTGACCAAATTTTTCACAGACTTTACATTGAGTCGCGGCATAGATAGGCGGGTTTAAAGGGATCGTACCTTTATTTTTAGCAAAAATAACTCTCTTACCGAGAACGTTGGGATTAAAGTTCTGTTGAAGACTGGACTACTGTGCTCGCTTACGAACCGGTGGGGAAGAAAAGTTTCTTTATCCCCACCGAGCATTAAGTTGTAAACTAGCAAGATTTTCCTGAGCAATGTTGAGGTTATCCACTGTACTCTGTTGCTCTAATCTGTGTTCATAGCTCAATAATAAAACCCTCGCATCTTCAATGGTGGGCAACTCACTCCGATGGTGGATGGATGTAACGAATGCGTTATACTCGGAACCAAGGTCTTCGAGAATATATGCGACATGATCCTTGACCGAGATGGGTTCACCTATGGACGAAAGCTTATCAACAATATCTTTAATCATTGTCAAATATTGAGTAACTGACAATCCATCCTTCCTTATCCTTTGAATCTATGATTTAAGACTCAGAAGTCGAGTGGATGAAGTGGATTCATACTATCGTCGAAGGGACTCCCAGATATCACGAGCGGTTGATAAAGAATCTATTTCCTCTATCTTTGCTTCAGTAAGAGATGAGTACAATATGGTCATTACTGTTCTATTGTAACGTTGCCACATGAGATAATCAGGGTTATGTTGCATACTGATATGGTCCAATATTTTGGAAGAGAAGAAATTGTTCCATATATGAAACCTTCCAACCCTTGGGCATAAAAAAAATTCAACAACTGGTTTTTCCAAAGTAAATAGTTGGGGTCTGTAAGTTTGACAGACAAGGTTTGAGAAATGCTTGGAAACATATCGAGTGCTAAAGGAGGAACAGGCTGAGGAAAATTTGAAGGAGTGGCAAAGCTTTTTTGTTTTCCTTTTTAATGTTCATGTTAAAATTCCGAGCGTTTTGATATATAATGAGCATTTTATAATTTCTATTTTATGGATAAATTATAAATACTAATTATGGGTTAAATGTATAACTAAATTTAATTAGAATTAAATTACCTTCATTGATATAAGACCTTTTGGTAGATGCCCAAAAATAAAGTCATGAGGGGTGATTACCAAAGTGGACAATATCTTGGCTAGCGGTGGGTTGGGTTATTACAGATGGTATCAGAACCAGGCATCGGGACGGTGTGCCAAGTCCATCAGCTCTAAGGGGGTGGAAACCCATAGGGGGAATTCTACATCGGTTGGGAAAGGGAACGAAGCACTCCTTTTAAAGGGTGTGGACACCTTCCCCTAGCAATACGCATTTTCCCCATAGGGGGAGAAACAAATCCGTGAGGCCAGTGGGCCAAAGCGGACAATATCTTGGCTAGCGATGGGTCAGGCTGTTACAGATGGTATCAGAGCTAGGCATCGGGCTGGTGTGCCAGGTCCATCGGGACGCTAGACTTCTAATGGGGGTGAAAACCCATAGGGAATCCCACATCGGTTGAAAAGGGGAACGAAGCACCGCTTATAAAGGGTGTGGACACCTTTCCCTGGCAAGACGCGTTTTTCCCATAGGGGGAGAAACAAATCCGTGAGGCCAATGGGCCAAAGCAGACAATATCTTAGCTAGCGATGAGTCAGACTGTTACAGATGGTATCAGAGCCAGGCATCGGGCCGGTGTGCCAGGTCCATCGGGACGTTGGACCTCTAAGGGGGGTGAAAACCCATAGGAGAATCCCACATGGGTTGGGAAGGGGAACGAAGCACTCCTTATAAAGGGTGTGGACACCTTCCCCTAGCAAGACGTATTTTCCCCATGGGGTAGAAACAAATCCGTGAGGCCAGTGGGCCAAAGCGGACAATATCTTGGCTAGCGATGGGTCTAGTTGTTACAATTTGTAACCTTAGAAACTTAAAAGTCATAAAACTCATAAACTCCCTTCCATTGCAACTTTGGTTTAAAACACCTTCCCCATCTTTTACTATTTTTTTTTTAGACTTCTTTTCTAAAAAGAAAAGACTGGCAAATCAGATCTGGCAGCAACTGTCCCCTTCCACTTTGTCGACTGTGCAAAATCCTCTTCCTTCTCTTTCTTCTTCTTCGACCTAACAGTTCATCAGATTTTCTTATGTCTCACCGGGAACTCCATGGCCGCCACTTGAAACTTGAAGATCCGACTGGCCAAGTCTAAAACGCGTCAAAATTGCTTCCCTTCACCGCGATTGCGTGCGCGCTCCAAACCGGGGCTAGATCCGGGTGTTTCTTTTTAGAGACAACAAAGAACCACAAACCCTCCACATTGATATGATATTTTCCATTTTGGGAATCACCCCTCATGGCTTTGTTTTTGGCATCTCCCAAAAGGCCTCATATCATGGAGGTGTTGTTCTTCCTTATATACTCAAGATCTTCCTCCTAACTTAGCAATGTGGGATACTTTGTTTACGCAACAATCCTCCCCTCAAATAAATTACATAGAGTCATAACTGAGCCTCGCCACCACTTTCTTTGTTCTACATCGAGAAACCACCTCTCAACAAAGTATATTGAGCTATACGAGACTCGCCAACTCCTTTGTTCTATACCAATAGCCTTCCCCCACATCGCTAAGTTAAGAGCTTGGCTCTGATACCATTTGTTAGGGACAACAAACAACCAAAAACCTCCACTTTAATATGATATTGTCCACTTTGGGAATTACCCTTCATGGCTTTGTTTTTGGGCATCTCCCAAAATGCCTCATATTAATGGAGGTGTTGTCCCTCCTTATATACCTAAGATCTTCCTCCTAACTTAGCAATGTAGAATACTTTGTTTGCCCAACAATCCTCCCCTTAAACAAAGTACACCGAGTCATAACCGAGCCTAGCCACCACTCCCTTTATTCTATATCGGGAAACCACCCCTCGACAAAGTATATTGAGCCATACGAGACTCGCCAACTCCTTTGTTCTATACCCTGAGTCTTCCCCCACATCGCTAAGTTAAGAGCTTGGCTCTGATACCATTTGTTAGGGACAACAAGGAACCAAAAACCCTCCATATTTATATGATATTGTCCACTTAGGGAATCACCCCTCATGGCTTTGTTTCTAGGCATCTCCCAAATGGCCTCATATCAATGGAGGTGTTGTCCCCTCCTTATATACCCAAGATCTTCCTCCTAACTTAGCAATGCAGGTTACTTTGTTTGCCCAATAATCCTCCCCTCAAACAAAGTACACCGAGTCATAACCAAGTCTCGCCACCATTCCCTTTGTTCTACATCGAGAAACCACCCCTCAACAAAGTATATTGAGTCATACGAGACTCACCAACTCCTTTATTCTATACCAGGAGCCTTCCCCTACATCGCTAAGTCAAGAGCCTTAGCTCTGATACCACTTATTAGGGACAAAAAAGAACCACAAACCCTCTACATTGTTATGATATTGTCAACTTTGGAAATCACCCCTCATGGTTTTGTTTTTGGCATCTCCGAAAAGGCCTCATATCAATGGAGGTGTTGTCCCTCCTTTATACCCAAGATCTTCCTCCTAACTTAACAATGTGGGATTGTTTTCCCAACAATCCTCCCGTCAAATAAAGTACACCGAGTCATAATCGAGCCTCGCCACCACTCCTTTTGTTCTACATCGAGAAACCACCCCTCAACAAAGTATCTTGAGCAATACGAGACTCACCAAATTCTTTGTTCTATACCGGGAGCCTTCCCCCACATCGCTTAGTTAAGAGCTTGGCTCTAATTCCATTTGTTAGAGACAACAAACAACCACAAACCTCCACATTGATATGATATTGTCCACTTTGGGAATCACCCCTCATGGCTTTGTTTTTGGGCATTTCCCAAAAGGTCTCATAGCAATGGAGGTGTTGTCCCTCCTTATATATCAAAGATTTTCCTCCTAACTTAGCAATGTGGGATCCTTTGTTTGCCCAACATTCCTGAGCTCCAATTCCGAGATCTAGGCAGATCCAACGTTGATTTGCACCCATGCTGCAGTTTTGCTTTACGACCCGCTCCTCGAGCTCTGACGTGACCCAAACTCGCATGACCCACGCCATCCTTGTGTGATCCGTCTCACCTAGGTAGCTATGTTTAAATCAACCTTTTGTGAAATTTGTTAATTGTCTAATAATTCGGAAGGGGGGGGGGGGTAGTTTTGCTGGATATTAAACATTTATTCTTTGGGCTGCTAATTAAAACAACTATCCAACACTTTTAATTACTTTCATCGCATGACTCTTAGATTAGCATTTTTAATTCTAGACATCATTCCATGTAGAGAACGATAAAATAAATACTTATCACTTGCTTCAATTTCGACTGTGTATACTTGCGTATTACTGCATTTCGAGGTATAACACTTGGAATCATTTAATTAAGCTTATTTATACCGCATCGAACGGGCAGTCACACCTCTAGACCTCTTGACGTAGCTACTTTTGGAAGGCATCCAGGTGGATGCAGAGGAGCAATGCCAGCATCTAAGGACCAATTCCGACGCCAAGTCGGAGAATAAGTCAATAGAGATCTTACCGAGCATCAAAGAACAAGGCTCACAGAGACTGGCCCATCCACACATGCCCATGTATCAACTCGCCTACCAAAAGAGCAAAGAAGCACGCAAGACAAATTGGTGTGTTGCATCTGGCGTATCCGCGTGCCAAACTTTCCAGACCTATAGGACATTATCTCTTTAACTGACTTTGACAGCTCTGACTCCAAGAAAGAATGATAAAGGAAGTTTCTGTCTTTATCGTAATACTCTTCCTCTATGTTTTTATCTTCTCAAGCATTAATATTAATATAATCATTCTCTCTAGTTCATTCCCTATGCTAAATATTCATCTTTGACCTGTGCTATGCTGATTTCTCAATTTTTAATTATGCGTTTCAAAAATATTGCCTAAATACACTAAAATTTAATCTATCTGGGGACTGTCAATTGCTAATAGTTTTAATGAGATTGTTTAGGGATGGAACCCTTTTAAACTTAGGACAAATGCACACTTTCTTAGGGAGGAATCCGAAAGAGCGAAGTAGAGAGATTGAACCTTAGAACATTTAAAGTTTGGAGGAACTAAACCTCACCTTCATTGATGACAATGAAGACTTTTAGTTTGGGGGTGAGGGAAAGCCCGTGGAGTGTTTTGAGAGAAAAGCAAAAAGCAAAAAAAAAAAAAAAATTTATAAAACAAAAGATCAAAACATTATGGGTAAAAATGAAAGGCGCAGAAGGGCGAATAGCCGTGGGGATTCCGAAGTACTCCGCTGGTCAAATAAAATTCCTTTGCTTAGTTGGAACGTTTTATGCTCAAGTGACCATGCTAAGAACTACAAAATTATGGCTATGAGTGCAACTCGAGTAGGAATGCAAAAAGCACAGCATAATATCCTCGAGGGATTTAAAACCCAAACAAATAAGGTGCAGACAGAATGTTTTGAACAAGCTTAAGGTGATCAAGGGGGCGATTGAACTGTGTTAGAGTCATAGGAGTCCAAACTAAGGAATGTGTTTTGAAGTAAGAGCAATTAGGAGAAGAACCAAGACGAAATTGAAGGGATTATGGCAAGAGAAGAATCAGGATGATTAAGCTTATGACATATTAAGGCAATTATAAACAAAGAAAGAATTTTTTTTAGTGAGATAAAAAGCATAGCATTGTGATAAGCATTTTATTTAGCAGCAACTTTTCACCTATAAAGGCTTCACTCAAGATGAGCAATGATTCAAGTTTGGGGGTTTGACGACTCTCAAATAGAGTCAATATTTACTATCTTTTAGAATCATTGTTGGAACTTATCATTGAAAATCTAATGCGAAAAAAATGAATAATGAGTAAAAGGTGAAAAAAGATGATAGCTCTCAAATAAAGCGTATTTTAGGCTGTCTTAGTTTGCATTTTTTTAGAACTAAAGGAAAAAACAAGCGCTAATAAAAGGAATGCGATGAAATAACTTAGAAATTCAACATGCATCTATAGAATAGCATCGGAAGCACAAATTCACGTTTCTAGCATAAATATTGAGTAAAGGGTGCTTAATCAATGCTTTTGACAGGACTTATGGAGCGACACAGCGGGAAGGACAACAGCGCGAACGGTGAGCAAGAATCGCAAAAAGGCGCTGAACTCAAAAGGAAAATAAGGACATTTTGGTGGGATGCACACTGTTTCAAAAATCTTTCAATCAGGCTATTTTTAGCCTAGCATATTTAAGGAAGCGTATCACTATGCAAAAACATGCGATAAGTGTCAAAGGAAAGGGAATATAGGAAAAAGGGATGAAATAACTTTGACTTCAATTCTCGAAGTCGAGTTGTTCGATGTCTAGGAGATTGATTTCATGGAACCATTTCCTCCCTCGCACGGAAATTTGTACATCTTGGTTGCAGTTGATTATGTTTCTAAATGGGTTGAAGTGATTGCCACACCTTTTTAATGATGCTAAAACTGTTATAAAATTCCCCTATAAGAATATTTTCACAAGGTTTGGTACTCCGTGAGATTTGATTAGTGATGAAGGAACACATTTCATCAACAAAGCAATGGCTCATGTGCTGTAAAATTGCATTGCAACACCTTATAACCCACAAACCAATGGCCAAGCTGAAATTTCCAATCACGAAATCAAGAGTATTTTGGAAAAAGTCATGGGGCCAAATAGAAAAGATTGGTCTATGCGATTAGATGATTCACTTTGGGCTTATCGAACTGCATCTAAAACTACGTTTAATATGTCACCCTATAGACTTGTTTATGGAAAAGCTTGCCATTTATCGATAGAGCTAGAACATAAAGCTTTTTGGGCGCTTAAAAAATTAAACTTTGATCTTAAGAAAGTCGGTTCTTCCAGAATAACAAAACTGCTTGACTTAGATGAGCACAGACACTTTTCTTACGAAAATGCAAAATTATACAAGGAGAAGACAAAAAAAAATGGCATGACCGTAGATTGATCCAGAAAACTTTCGAGGTAGGACAACAAGTACTTTTATTTAACTCACGACTTCGTTTATTTCCAGGAAAGCTCAGATCCAAGTGGTCTGGGCCATTTCCAATTATACAGGTTAAATCAGAAAGAGCAATCTGGATAAAAAATGAAGTTAGCAGGAATGAATTTGCGATTAATGGTCAAAGATTAAAGCATTATTGGAACAAGGATATTCAGCGCAAGATATCTTCGTTTGCATTAATCGAAGATTAAGCGCTCAAGCATGCGCTTAGAGCCAATGCGTATGAGTAAATTTAATTTTCGATCCAAGTATGCTAGTTAGAATTCTTTCTATCTGCTTATTTCAATAAAAAAAATTATAGCTTATTTATTTAAATGTCTTTATTTATTTCTTTTAGTTTAATTTCATTTTTGTGATTTCTATTTATGGTTATCTAAGATGGTTGAAATCGAATAGAATATTCGGCATGCAGGAATTTAAAATGCAATCATTTTAGTTACTAATTTTAGTCGATTATTTAGAAGCCAAATTGAGGGGAGTTTAATCTAATGGCTTACAGAAGTTGCATGGTCTCCACAGTCGAATCGTCACCCTACACAATGCGACGATCCATTGTCCTAGAAATCTCGCCTTTCAGTTTGATCTTTAAAAGCCATACCCGACCACCAACATTCAAACTTGCAAACCCCATTTGCAGACCAATTCCAATTTCAAATTATTCACCATGGTACGAAGACTTGCAATAAATTACAGAAGATGGTGGAATCTTCGATTGGAACGACAAGGAGAGACTAATCCAATTCAACGTCCCGAGCAAAGAAAAGAAACTGCAGGACCTACTGACAGTGAGGATGAACAGTCGCAAGCCGAAACCCCAAATGAAGGCGAGCGACTGTTTCACCTGAAAGGTCGGTGGAACGCGTAGAATATGACGAATCTTCTGAAGAACTCGATGAAGAAAGAGCAGTTACATCTGCACCGCGACTGTCTGCGCCGTTGGTTTGATTGACGAAATATCGAGGTACTTCAAAGGTTTAACGCCTTCAATGGAGAGACGAGACATTGCTGAGTTTGATCAACGAATGGAGAAAGTTGCGCAAGCAATGGAATGCGAGTGCAGAAGTGCGTATGCGGGCCCCTCTAGACCTGTTGAGTTAACTGCTATTTATGATGTAGAAGAACAACCCCATCGGGAAGGGAAAGCACCGATGGCGGATGAGCCTTTAGGAAGGTGTGGACGAACAATGTCAATGCCGGAGGACTTGTTCCGACACCAATACAGAGACAGACATGATGCAGGCCATGCTGAGCATCAAAGAACGAGGCTGATGCATATGGGTGGAAGTCAAGAAGAAATGGATAGTACCATTGAGAGACTAATGGTTGAATTTATAATCAAGCCTGCTGCCACAGCAGCAGATGCAGGTACTTCCACGCACACCCATGTGTCTACTCGACCGCCGAAGGAGCATAAGAGTATGGAATAGGATATGGCTAGTTGCGTACAGCAACTTGCCAAACACATATAAACATACTTAAGGTATGTGCGAGAACGGGATAATGCATTATTTGACAAGCTCGAATCACTAGACCTGCACACATGACGGCCGCAATTTCCCGACATCATTCCTTCCACCATCTTTTACACTTCTGAGTCCGAGGAGAATGAATAAAGGAAGTCTCTATCTTTCTCGCATTTCTTTTTCATATACTTTGTCGATTATCTAGGCAAATTTAATTATCTTCTCTGTTTTAGTCCCTACTTAAGTAGTCTGCAATGACTAATGCAATGTTTAATTTTTCGCTTTTTAATTTTTAACGCTTTTCAAAAACATTGCCTGCATATGTTGAAGCTTAGTCTACCTGGGTCTGTCGCTTGCTAGTATTCTAACAAGGATTTTTTGGGACAGATTCTTGTTAAACTTGAGATAGCGGCATAGTTCTTAGGGAGGGGACATAAAGCTTTTAAACAGGGAAATGTAACCTTAGATTAACTTGAGTTTGGGAGAACTAAGCCTTACCTACATTGTGGACAAGGAAGACTTTAAGTTTGGGGGTGAGAGCAAGCCCGTGGAGTGTTGAGAGAAAATCAGTTGAGAAAATCAGTGCAAAATTGCTAAGTGAGTAGCAAGTTTGCATTCAAAAAAAAAAAAAAAAAAATTGAGTGTGTAAAATAAAGATCAAAACATTCTGGGTAAAAATGAAATGGTATTAGAGAGCGAATAAGCCATCGGAATTGCAGAAAAATGCTCTGTTTGCCACAAATAACGAAAGCTTGACATTTCACTTACGAATGGTGGCTAGGAATGCAACCCAAGTAAATGAGCCTCGGACAGAATGTTTTGAACAAAATCCAGGTAGTCGGAGAAACTTGTTGAACTGTGTTAGAGTCATAGGATTCCGAACTAAGAATTGCGCGGTGTACCAAGTGCAAGTTGGAGAAGACCTGAGATAAAATTGGAGGAATGCGGGTAAGTGAAGAATCAGGATGACTAAGCGGATGGCATACTAAGGCAATTCAATTTTAAAGAAAAGTTTTTTTTAGAGTAAAAAAAAGAAAAAAGAAAAGAAAAGTATTTGTATTGTGATTAGGAGATTATTGGCAGCAGCTAAAACCTACTTAGCATCGCTCGAGATGAGCAATGATTCAAGTTTGAGGGTTTGATGTCTCTTAAATAGAGTCAGTATTTAGGATAGTTTTGAATCAATTGTTCGTAATTATTGAATAAACTCATAAGTTAAATTACTAAGTAAAAGAACGATTTAGACTAATGCTCACACATTAGGGGGTTAAACAGAGAACTATACATTTTAATGTTAAAAATGCTAGATACAGACTTATTTTGCGTATTATAATGCAACTTAGGCTAATAGGATATGTGGCAGGAATTGCGATGCGGATTGGCAAAGCTAGGCATTACGGATCAGAAAGGATCATTACGAAACCAAAGTTGGGACAACAGTAATTCGGAGACGATGTCAAAGAAAGAAATTAATGAGGGAAGGATTACGATGACGACGCAATCTGTTGACTAACCAGACAACTAGAGAGACAGATTACAAAAATCCTGGGATCCATTCCTTATTCACTCAAGATGAAATTGGCGGTGTCAATCTGGCAAAGCTGTCGCGATAATTTAGCTGTCAAATCAAATCTGGAATATTCGAAAGGATCGGAATAGAGTCTATAAATTAAAATCTTTGTATTCATTTTAGAGAGAGAGTGAAAACGGAGAACACGAGAGAGTTCGTCACTTGTTCATTGTTGTTATTTCCAGATTCATTTTTCTTTTTAATAATATTGCTTTCAGCATGTTTTCATTCATGTTGTTATTTGTGTTTTTAATTTGCTTTATGAACTAATTTCCTTAAAGCTAGGTTAGTGATGACTCTCAAATAGAGTCAGTATTTATGATAGTTTTGAATCAATTATTCGTATTTACTGAATAAAATCTTATGCGAATAAGTTAAATTGCTAAGTAAAATAGTGATTTAGACTAATGCTTGCGCATTAGAGGCTAAACAGAGAACTACGCGTTTTAGTGTCAAAAATGCTAAATTCAGACTTAAATTGCGTATTATAGTGCAACTTACGCTATTATGATATGTTGCAGGAATTGCGATGCAGATTAGCAAAGCTCGGCATTGCTGATCAGAAAAGATCAATGCGAAGCCAGAGTTGCGACGACAGTAATTCGGAGATGACGTCAAAGAAAGCATTCAATAAGGAAGGACTACGATGATGATGCAATCTGTTGACTAACCAGACAGCTAGGAAGACAGATTACGGAAATCATGGGATCTATTCCTTACTTACTCAAGACAAATCGGACTTTAGGAATAAACACGTAACTACTGCATACGCTGCGCGAGTTAAAATACATTGAGTTGAAACGGAAGTTGGACTCAATGCGAACAGATGCGGAAGCGGACGTTTGTAAGCGAAGTATGCTAGTTATTCCTTACCGCGTATTTCTTATAACACTACGAAAGAATTCCATGAGTACCTTAATTATGCCTTATTTTCTCTATTTACATAATTTGTTCAAAACAAAACCTAAAACCATTATTTACTTTCTGTCAATTCTAAACACGAACTTTTTAATAATTTCCAGTCCCTGTGGAAATCGATAATTTACTTATTACTTGCTGCGGACTGCGTATACTTGCACGAGTGTGTGTTAATTGTACACGAGACAACCTCACGTTAGTCGCTTGTCAAGTTTTTGGCGCCGTTGTCGGGGACTGTGTCAATTCATTGATATGTTTAAAGTTTAGAATCTATTTTCCTTTTATTTTCATTTTATTTTATTTTGCTAGTGTGATTTGTGAATGAGCCATATTAACATTTTAAAACAACTCCATATTAACATTCTGTTGGTGGATGCGTTGTGACAAATGCCAAACTACATGAAATTTGCTTAAGGATGCTCTCAGCGAGAAGAGTAAATTCGAAGAATTTAAGGTTGTTGCATTAAATGAAGAGTGTAGTGCAATTATCTAGAACAAGATTCCTATGAAGGAAGTCGATCCTGGGCAATTCACTATACCTGTCAAAATTGGAGACAACCATATCGGACGAGTGCTCTGTGACTTAGAAGCTAGCATCAATCTTTTGCCCTTATTAATCTATGAAAAATTTGGAATAGGTGAAGCTAGGCCAACTACCGTCACTATTCAGCTTGCTGATAGGACAATCCCGCATCAAATTGGAAAAATTGAAGATATCTTAGTCCAAGTCGACAAGTTTATCTTTCCAGCAGACTTCATCATCCTTGATTACGAAGCAAACAAAGAGGTGCCGATTATTTTAGGAAGACCCTCCTTAAAAACCGGTTAAACCTTAGTCGATGTTTATGAAGGAATAATCACGCTAAGGTTGAATGAGCAACAAATTCAATTCAATATCTACGACTCAATAAAGCAAGCTGATGCAGATGAAAATCTCAGCTCTATCCAAATTGAAGTGTTGATTGATGAAGTAATAGCAGAAGCTAGAATTACTAAGAAACATTGGAGAATGAGAAAAAGAGGACATTCCAGAATTTGTGTGAAACGATCAAATGATGGAAAAAGTTTATCATTATGAAACGCTTGATGTTACAAGTAGAGCCAATTCTCTTCATCGCCCATCAATAGAATAACCTCCAACCCTCGAGCTAAAATCTCTTCCTAAGCATTTAAAGTATGCGTACTTGGAGAAAAGGAAACTCTTCCAATTGTTATATCTTCACAGTTAACCTTTGACCACGAGCAACTGCTGTTAGACTTACTTAAACAACATACCAAGGAGATTGGATGGACTCTAGCAGATATAGAAGGCATCAGCCCAGCATTTTGTATGCACAAGATTATTTTGGAGGAAGATGCTGAAAATCGATTGAACATCAGAGACGTCTAAATCCTGCCATGAAGGAAGTAGTAAAAAAGGAAATTATAAAATGGCTTGATGCAGGAGTAATATATCCTATATCCAATAGCCAGTGGGTTAGTCCTATTCAACGCATACCTAAGAAAGGAGGAACCACAGTCATCCGAAATGAAAAATTGAGCTAATTCCAACAAGGACGGTAACTGGATGGCGAGTGTGTATGGACTATCGCAAGTTGAATAAAGCAACAAAAAAGGATCATTTAACATTGCCTTACATAGATCAAACGTTGGATAGCATCACAGGAAAAGAGTATTATTATTTTTTGGACGGATATTCGGGCTATAACCAGATAACTATTGATCCCAAGGACCAAGAGAAAACCACTTTCACTTGTCCTTATGAAATATTCACGTTCAGAAGAATGCCTTTTGGGCTCTGCAATGCTCCAACAACATTCCAAAGATGCATGATGTCTATTTTCTCTGATATAATAGAGAATATTATGGAAGTTTTTATGGATGATTTCACAGTGTTCAGAGATGAGTTTTCCAACTGCCTTAAAAATCTCAAGAAGGTGTTGCAACGCTGTGAGGAAACGCATCTAGTGCTTAATTGGAGAAATATCATGTCATGGTGCGAGAAGGAATAGTCCTAGGACACAAAATTTCAAAAGCTAGCGAAAATTGAAGCTATTGAAAAGCTTGAGCCCCCAAGAAATGTAAAAGGAGTGTGAAGGTTTCAAGGCCACACAGGTTTTTACAGGCGTTTTATCAAGGATTTTTCAAAAATTGCAAAACCTTTGTGCGAGCTCCTAGAAGTTGATCGCCCTTTCAAGTTTGACCAAAAATGCCTTGAAGCTTTCAAAAAGCCGAAGGACGAATTAACCACTGCTCCTATCATGATATCGCCTAATTGGGAAAAACCATTCGAACTTATGTGTGTTGCCAGTGATTATGCGATAGGAGCCATCTTGGGGCAAAAAGGAGAAAAACTTATCCATCCTATATATTACGCCAGTCGAACACTAAATGACGCGTAATTAAACTACACCACTACTGAGAATGAGCTATTAGCTTTTATCTATGCGCTTGAAAATTTTCGGTCTTATTTAGTGGGATCCAAGGTGATCGTCTTTACTGACCACGCTGCGATAAAGTATCTCATGAGTAAGGCGAACGCTAAACCACGGTTAATTAGATGGATTTTGATTCTTTAGGCATTTGATATCCAAATAAAGGATAAAAAGGGTTGTGAAAATATTGTCGCGGATCATTTATCAAGGATGGAAAACAAAAAGATTGATAAATCTATGATGGAAATATCTGAAAGCTTCCCAAATGAACAATTGTTTATGGTAGCTATAATTGAAAAGAACGAAACCCCGTGGTTTGCAGACATTGCAAATTACTTAGCGAGCCACATCATCCCAACCGACTTATCAAGGCAGCAAGCCAAGTGATTCTTTCATGAGACTTAATTTTATTTTTGGGATGAACCATTTCTATACAGACAATGTGTTGATGGAATTATTCGACGATGCATTAAAGAAAAAGAGATGAATGCAATTTTAGAATCTTGCCAAGCATCGTCTTATGGAGGACACTTTGGTGGGATGCGCACTGCTACAAAAAATCTTTCAATCAGGCTATTTTTGGCCTAGCATATTTAAGGACGAGCATCACCATGCAAAGACTTGTGATAAGTGTCAAAGGAAAGGGAATATAGGAAAAAGAGACGAAATGCCTTTAACTTCAATTCTTGAAATCGAGTCGTTCGATGTCTGGGGAATTAACTTCATGGGACCATTTCCTCCCTCGCACGGAAATTTATATATCTTGGTTGTGGTTGATTATGTTTCCAAATGGGTTGAAGCGATTTCCACACCTTTTTACGATGCTAAAACTATCATAAAATTCCTACATAGAAATATTTTCACAAGGTTTGGTACTCCACGAGCACTAAGTAGTGATGAAGGAACACATTTCATCAATAAAGTAATGGCTCATATGCTGCAAAAGTACAATGTCAAGCATCGCATTGCAACACCATATCACCCGCAAACCAATGGACAAGCTGAAATCTCCAACCGTGAAATTAATAGTATTTTGGAAAAAGTCGTAGGACCAAATAAAAAAGATTGGTCAATGTGATTAGACGATTCACTTTAGGCTTATCGAACTGCATTTAAAACTCCGCTGAATATGTCGCCCTACAAACTTGTTTATGGAAAAGCTTGCTAGAATTAGAACATAAAGCTTTCGAGGCACTTAAAAAATTAAACCTTGATCTTAAGAGAGCTGATTCTGCAAGAATAATGCAACTGCTTGACTTTGAAAAACACAGGCACTTTTTTTACGAAAATGCAAAATTATACAAGGAGAAGACAAAAAAATGGCATGACCATAGACTAATCCAGAAAACTTTTGAGGTAGGACAACAAGTACTTTTATTTAACTCAAGACTTCGTTTGTTCCCAGGAAAGCTCAGATCCAAGTGGTCTGGACCATTTCGAATTACACAGGTTAAATCAGGAAGAGCAATCAGGATAAATAATGAAGTTAGCGGGAATGAATTTTCGGTTAATGGTCAAAGCTTAAAGCATTATTGGAATGAGGATATACAGAGCAAGATATCTTTGTTTGCATTAACCGAAAAGTAAGTGCGCGAGCATGCGCTTGGAGCCAATGCGTATGGGTAAATTTAAATTTTACAATTCTTTCTATATGCTTATTAAAGAAGTGATTTATGGTTTATTTGTTTAATTCTTTTGTTATTTCTTTAAATTAATTTCAGTTTTGAGATTTCTATCTATGGTTATCTAAGATGGTCAAAATCGAATAAAATATTCGGCATGCATGAATTTAAAATGCAATCATTTCGGTTAATAATTGCAGCTGATTATTTAGCAGCCAGATTAAGGAGAGTTTAATCCAACGTCTTGCAGAAGTTGCATGGCCGCCACAGTCGAATCGTCACACTGCATAATGCGACGATCCACTACCCCAAAAATCTCGCCTTTTAGTTGTTCTTTAAAAAGCCATACCCAACCAACAACATTAGAACTTGCAAACCCCATTCGCAAAACCCATTCCAATTCCAAAGTATTCACCATGGTACGAAGACTTGCAACAAGGTACAGAAGATGGTGGAATCTTAGATTGGAGCGACAAGGAGAGATTGATCCAACGCAAGAACCCGAGCAAATAAGCGAAACTACAGCACCTACTGACAGTGAGGATGAACAGACGCAAGCCGGAACCCCTAAACGAAGGCGAACAATTGTTTCACCCGAAATGATAGTGGAACACGAAGAAGTTACAGAATCTTCGGAGGAACCCAGCGAAGAACGGGTGGTTACATTTGCACCGCGACAGCCTCCACCGTTGGTGTTGATTGATGACCCAGAAACATTAGGGTACTTCGAAGGTTTAATGCCTTCAAGGGAAAGACAGTACATTGCTGAGTTTGATCAGAGAATGGAGGAAATTGCACGAGTAAGGTGCAGAAATAGAGCAAGCCCCTCTAGACTTGTTGAGGTGGCCGCTGTTTGTGAAGTAGAAGAACAGCCGCATCGAGAAGGGAAACCACCTAGAGGATGCAGAAGAATAATGCCAGCGTCAGAGGACCTGTTTCGATGCCAATATGGAAATAGAGTTGATGCGAGCCCTACCGAGCATCAAAGAATGAGGCTAACGCATATGGGTGGAAGTCTAGAAGACTTAGATAGAACCATTGATAGACTAATGGTTGAATTTGTAATCAAGCCTGCCACCACTACAGCTGATGTAGGACCTTCCACACACGCCCAGGTGTCAACTCGACCACAGAAAGAGCATGAGAGTATGGAATACGATTTAGCCAGTTGCATCCAGCAACTTGCCAAAAGTATGAAAACATACTTACAGTATGTGCGTGAACGAGATGCCGCATTATTTGACAAGCTTGAATCGGTAAACCCGCACATACATCAGCCGCAGTTTCCAGACATCATATCTCCAATCAGCTCTAACACTTCTGTGTCCGAGGAGAATGAATAAAGGAAGTCTCTATCTTTTTTTTTTTTTGCATAAATCTGTCATGTACTTTGCCAATTATCAATACTAATTTAATATCTTCTCTATTTTAGTCCCTATTTAAGTATTCTGATATGACCAATGCAATGTTTAATTTTTCGCTTTTTACTTTTTACGTGTTTCCTGTGTATACTGACAAATTAGTCAGCCATGAGTCTGTCCCTTCCTAGTGTTCTAACAAGGATGTTTTGGGATAGATTTTGGTTAAACTTGGGATGGCGGCATAGTTCTTAGGGAGGAGACCGAAAACTTTAAAACATGGAAATGGAACCTTAGATTAACTTAAGTTTGAGGGAACTAAGCCTCACCTTCGTTGCGTAAATTGAAGACTTTAAGTTTGGAGGTGAGGGCAAGCCTGTGGAGTGTTGAGAGAAAATCAGTGCAAAATTGCTGAGTAAGTTGCAAGGATGCATTCATATATATTTTCTTTTTTTTAATGCATCCTTGCAACTTACTCAACAATTTTGCACTGATTTTCTCTCAACACTCTACACTCCACGGGCTTGCCCTCACCTCCAAACTTAAAGTCTTCAATTTGCGCAATGAAGGTGAGGCTTAGTTCCCCCAAACTTAAGCTTATTTTACGTATATATATATATATATAAGTGCGTAAAATAAAAATCAAAACATTATGGGTAAAAATGAAATGGCATTATAGAGCAAATAAGCCATGGGAATCTCAGAAAAAAAATGCTTTGTTGGCCATAAATAGCGAAAGCTTGACATTTCATTGCGGAATGGTGGCTGGGAATGCATCCCAATTAAATAAGCAGCAGACAGAATGTTTTGAAAAATTAAGGTAGTCGGAGGAATTTGTTGAACTGTGCTAGAGTCATAGGATTCTGAGCTAAGAATTGCGCGTTAGACCAAGTGCAAGTAGGAGAAGACCCGAGATAAAATTGGAGGAATGCGAGTAAGTGAAGAATCAAGATGACTGAGCATATGGCATACTAAAGCAATTCCATTTTAAAGAAATGTTTTTTATAGCGAAAAAGAAAAAGCATTTGTATTATGATTAATTGACTATTGGCAGCAGTTAAAAAGCTACTTAGCATCGCTCGAGACGAGAAATGATTCAAGTTTGGGGGTTTGATGACTCTCAAATAGAGTCAGTATTTAGGATAGTTTTGAATCAATTGTTCGTATTTACTGAATAAAATCTTATGCGAATAAGTTAAATTGCTAAGTAAATAGTGATTTAGACTAATGCTTGCGCATTAGGGGGCTAAATAGAGAACTACGCGTTTAAGTGTAAAAAATGCTAAATTAAGACTTAAATTGCGTATTCTAGTACAACTTACGCTATTATGATATGTTTGAGGAATTGCGATGCAGATTAGCAAAGCTCAGCATTGCGGATCAGAAAAGATCAATGCAAAGCCAGAGTTGCGGCGACAGTAATTCAGAGACGACGTCAAAGAAAGCATTCAATAAGGAAGTATTACGAACCAAGTAGCTTGTGTGGATGGCCGGTCGATACTTGCTATTAAAATATTAAGAACCTAGTTATCATGCACTGGTTATTTCCTCCATAAATCAGTCTAACACATGCTTAAACGATTCCATTTTTCCCTAACCTAGCTTTAAGGAAATTAGTTTATAATGCAGAATAAAAACACTGATAACAACATGAATGAAAATATGCTGAAATCAATATTATTAAAAAGCAAAATGAGTCTTAAAATAAAAAATAACAAACAAGAACAAGTGATGAACTCTCTCGTGTTCTACGATTTCGCTCATTCACTCGCCTCTCTTAAAATGAAAACAAAGATTTCAATTTATAGGCTTTATTCCGATCCTCTCGAATATTCCAGATTTGATTTGGTAGCTAAATTAGCATGAAAGCTTTGCTTGATAAACACTGCCAGTTTCATCTTGAGTAAGTAAGGAATGGATCCCATGATTTCTGTAATCTGTCTGGTTAGTCAACAGATTGCATCATCATATTTAAAAGGATATTTAAATCCCTTCCCTATTTTTAAAAAGAAAAGAAAAAGAACTAGTTAAACCTAATAGGTTTATATTTAAAAGGGACACAAAACCCTAGGGGAAAAACTCAACACCAAATAGCCTCATCTTTCTTTTTCTCTCTCTTCCCTCTCTTCCTTTCTCTTTCACGCACAACCACAACCCCCCTATTCTATTTTTTTTCGTCGCTCACCCAGCTACCGAGCACTCGCCATTGGCCACCTGCGCGCCATCACCCACGTAAACCCACCAGCAACATGCACGCGCACGCCACCGCCTGCACACGACACACCCTGCTGCTCACGCCCCACCTCGTTGGCACCGTTGCCACCATGAACTGTCGACGTCCGTGCTGCCAGCCACGTCGCTGTTATTCGTCCTTGCCAGATTCCGACCATACCTTGGGTAAGATTGTTGATCTTTGACCATGGTGTTCTTTGTTGAATGTTGACCATTGACTCTTATGCTCATTTAACCTTGAGCCTATCAATTGACCCTTGACCTTGGTGTCCATGTGGTAGATTGGACCATTTGACAAGAATTGACCATTTAACCAAGTTTGAACATATTTGACCGGTTGACTAAGTTTGACCAGATTTGACCCCTTAGGTAAATTCAACACTCTGAGTTCATTTTTGGAAGTTTAAAGTGTCAATTCTGATCTGATTTCATGTTATAGGCCCCGGAAGTCAGAAAAGCTTAAGTGAGACATTCGAAGCTTGGATTTGTGGAACTTTGGATTTCGGCCAAGGTAAAGGATTTTTACTAGAAGTACAAATAAGCTTACTCGTTTTTAAATTTCTTGAATCATTGTTGGCCATGATGTAATGTGCGAGGAACTTGGTTGCTTCCGTACTATTATTGATTTAATTGTAAATGTTGTATGTTTGATATCCTGTTAGGTGAACATGTTAGAAATTTCACAAGGATATTATGGATTGAAGGGTTAGTGCCCAATGTGATTGTAATGAAGGGGTTAGTGCCTATTAATAACAATTGAGGGGTTAGTGCGCATTATAAATATATGAGGAGCTTATAACCCATTATTATATTACTTGATGGGTTTAATGCCCATTATTTATAATTGAGGGGTTTATGTCCAATGTTGCTGAGGGGTTTGTGCCCATTGTTGATTTTTATAAACTGTGCCCATGACTCCTATATATATATGTGTGTGTGTGTGTGTGTGTGTGTGTATGCTTACATGTCCTGCACATGGATCTTTACTAAGTTTAAGACTCACCCTTTTCTTCTGTGGATTTCCACAAGTACTACGTGATGTACTAGGGTGGCTGATTAGAGCTGAAGGATCATAGGATGACGTTGTCTTTATTCATTAAGCCTTACTTTAAATTCTTTAAACTTTCTTTTCCGCATGAACTAGATTTTGAGGCATGTTACCTGTTTTGCTAAGGATTTTTATGTTTTTATGTTTTTACTTTAGGTACCCAAACTGGTTTTTTTTGCTTAACTGAATTTGAACTTTAGATACATACAATGTCAATAAATGGATGTTGTTCAACATGCCGCATGTGATTGTTTTAATGCATGCATTAGAGTAGAAACCTAGATTGAGTCAAGTCTTTACAATGATAAAAAAATACTTATCACTTGCTGCGATTCGACTGCATATACTTGCATAAAATCGAGGATCTAGAACACAGATGTTAGTAACAGCGTCTTAAATTAGAATCAATCAAAAGTAGCCGATTGGGTTATGGTCAAAGTCTTAGAGACTTTCGGGGACGAAAGTCATAAAAGGATGGAATATTGTAACGTCTCGTTTTCATTACAACTGTTCAGGTGCGTTTCTAGCCGTTATCTGAGTTTGTTGGGCCGTTAATTTTAGTTTTAGCCTTAGAGGTAGTTTGGTAAATTCACCCTAGGGCCCGTTTTATGACTTAATGAGCTTCAGGGTTATATTTGTGGTTTAAGGACTAGGAAGGTCAGTTTTGTAATTTTTTGAATAAGTGCCAAGTGGCTAAAAAAGGGTTTTGTTTCTTCGATCGATCCTTCTATGCTGTCCCTTTCGTCAATTTATTTAAAGGAAAAGCTAGAGATTGATCAGTTTCTCCCTTGAGCCTCAATCCCGATCGATCGCTGCCTCTTAGCTACTTGTATATTTGTCAGTAACTTGTCCTGAACTAAGTTATTTGTCGATAACTTGTCCTAAACTAAGTTATTTGTTTAAAAGATGGACGCCTTGTTTATTTGTTTATGCAAATTCCCTCTCTAGAGTTCTATTTTTTTTTCACCTTTGAAATGAAGAAGAACTTCTCTATTTATAGAGTTCTCAAGAGTCATGGGCTTTTGGGCTTGGATTTTATGGTTTGGTTCACTAAATGAATTTGGTCTGGTTTAATTTTGACCTAAATTTAGAATAAACCAATTTTTGGCCAAATTTAATTTTGAGAAATATTATCTAATTTAATTTCGCCATTAAATTTGAGATAAAGAGAGTAATTTCATGATTCATTTTTGTTTTAATTTAATTAATATCTCATTAATTTCAACTAAATAAATATCCCGAAGCCATACCCTAAACCCTAATCCCTTCATTCATTACCTTCACTTTCAATTCCGCCGCCGCCGCCGCTCAACAATGTTCGTCCGTTCAATAGCCACCAAGCTCCTCTGCTTCTTCCGCTCAAGCTGGTTTCTCCCGCAAACCATATTAAAAATCCATTTTCTTGATTCCATATTCGAGTCCGCCCAAATCTACCTCCCAACCATAATCAACAACAAGAAGAAGAAGATCGCGAACGGGCAACAAATCGCCGATCAATACGACGGAATCCCCATCCAATGGCGATTCATCTCCATCAAACACCAATTCGACCGTTATTTCGAACTCAATTACCCTACCGAATTCGAAGACCAAGTCCTCG
Organism: Sechiopsis laciniata; assembly: GCA_037833695.1. Taxonomy (NCBI): domain Eukaryota; kingdom Viridiplantae; phylum Streptophyta; class Magnoliopsida; order Cucurbitales; family Cucurbitaceae; genus Sechiopsis; species Sechiopsis laciniata. The sequence continues at coordinate 17,829 of JBBMKA010072141.1, read as the reverse complement.
GCTTCTATCTCAGCTATGTTTGCGATACAGCAACTGAGATCAAGAAACAGGATCAAATCGCTAAGAGGTCTTCTCAACGGGACTACCATTTTAATTATTGATAATATTCTAATCGATCCCGAGTTGAAGCAATTTTTAATCGACGATTTGGATCAATTTCTTGAGGAGAGGGATTTCCTCAGGGAGGTTGGGGAGCCTTGGAGGAGAGGCTATTTGATGTCCGGTCCTGCTACTGGCAAATCGGTATTAGCCGCCGCCATCGGTAACTATGTGGGGTTCGATGATTTCCGTTTCAAACTCGCTGAGATTTATGCGAATGAGTCAATGCAAATGCTTATAACAGCCTCCGGTAGCGATTTACCCATCGTGATGACCGTCGATATCGATTCCACCGCCGATGATGATTGTGATGATGATGATGAAGTAGATACCACCAAGGTTAGTCTTCCATTCGTTTTTTCTTTTTTTCCTGTATAAAACCCTAATCTGGGGATTTTTTTTTTAATTTTCAGTCGTTGTCCGATAATCTTCTTCTGCTAGATATATTGTGGTCGTGTGGTGGGGACAACAAGATCATAATCCTCACAACAAATAACAAGGGTCCATTGGATCCGGCTCTGCTTAAGTGGAGATGCTGGATGGATGTTCATTTGAACCTGTCTCAAGGGATCGAGAAGTTGCCTATGAAGTATGATCAAAACGTTGAAGAGGACATTCATTTGTCCCGGCTTGGGCACCCAGAAATTGAGAAGGAGAAGAACGAGAAGAAGGACGAGCCGAAGAAGAAGAAGAAGTGGAAGAAGCGGAAGAAGAAGCAGAAGAAGAACAAGAAGAAGAACGACCTGATAGAATGGATGCTATGGATGCTTCAACTTTTGTTTAAAAACTAATTCCACTACTTCCGTATGTGCATATTATGATAACATATTGAGTTCGGGAATGTTTGAAGAATTATGCTTTGTGATCTCTACATTAACAACAATACATGTTCTTCTTGAACCATTTGTTGTGACGTTCCGTTTAAGAACTTGTAGGTGCTAATTATCTTAAAGCAAATTGCAGAATGCACCTTCTTTGTTACCAAACTTGGAATCAAGACCTTGCTTGTTTAGTTCTCTTCAGGTAAATTTTTTTTCATTAGCCCATTAATTCTTGTAGTCATACATTTCTAGTTAGCAAAAGGCATATAGCACTCTATTAGTTGCTAATAAGTCAGAAGAATAGGGAAATAATGTAAAAGACAGCCCCGGACTGATAATGGGGCTTGAGAAGTTTATTAGAGAGCTAAGAAAACTGATATTTGGTTCAAATTCTTCTGTGGGTTTGTGTGTATGAATCTGCTTTGAAGGGCAAATGTGGTTCTTGGTTGCAACTTGCAGGAAAGGAATTGCTACAGAGAGGCTTATTGGGTTCCAAGATTTAGGAGAAATTTTATTGACCAAGAACGGTGATGTTTCTATCAAATGTGTATATTAATTCTCAATTACTATCGTTGTTGTTTTACTGAAATGGGCAGTATACAGGCGATGAAAGTAGGCGAAGCATAGTGAGATCTTCTGTCCGTGTTGATTCTGACTCAGATTAGGGAGCAGACTTTGGTATGTGTAGAACGTTCTGTTGACATGTTTGAGTATGTTGTAAGTGGCCTCCCATACTAAGTTTATTAAGCTATTGACCCTGAAGTTGACCATGATAAACTTAATAATGGCTATACTAATATATAACAAGAACGCCCAAGTATTGTAACCTCAAACTCTATTGTTTGAAATTAAATGCTCAATAATATGTGTTCATTGGTTTCTTTGGTGGTAATATTATAAACTATGTCTGGACAAGAACAACAGCCTATTGGCAGTGTTTTATACTGCAAATGTGGAATCGCTATGGCACCAAATGCTACCAATATGTGCGTTAACTATTTGTCCTCTGAAATTGACATCACAGAAGGTTTACAGAAGCAATTGACTATAATGCATTGTTCGAAGTGCGCAAGTTACTTGCAGCCACCACGAACTTGGCTTACACTGCAACTAGAATCAAAGGAACTATTGACATTTTGTATCGCAAGGTTAAGAAATCGAAATAAGGTCAAATTGGTACGTGCTGAATTTGTTTGGACCGAACCACATTCCAAGAGGATCAAGGTCAAGTTGACGGTTGAGAAAGAAGTCCTTTGTGGAGCAATTTTGGATCAGTCCTATGTTGCAGAGTATTTTGTGCAGGATCACGGAAATCATGGGATCCATTCCTTACTTACTCAAGATGAAACTGACAGTGTCAATCAAGCAAAAAATGGTGACGATGAAGTGATCGTAGTCATCTTTGGTATTTATTTCCTTGCCTGATTACATGGTGGCCTTAAAATTAATGGACGCAATGTTAGTTGTAGTTTCTCTACGAACTGTTTGAATTTTAACGCATTAATAATTTGTTGAAAGATATGGTAGAAGAAGGTTTTGAATCTTGTAGTGTTTCTATCATGGCGGCAGACTTCACCTTTCATTGTGAGTAGGGTATGTGTTTTTCATCGATTACTTTATTAATTCTTGAACAAATATTTATAAATTCTTGGAATTTTTAATTTAAGATTGGATTATATAGAAGTTTTGTCGATCATTCCTTCCTCCAATGAAAAAGATATATGTGACAACACTATATCTCACCATGTCATCATCTAGCCTAATTAAATTCCTTGAGATTGTTACTCAATTTGGGGAATAAGATGGAGGAAAATTTCTATAAGTTCTTTCATTAATTATAAATTTTTGTTTACATTCTTAAATTTCATTTTCTTGTTTACATATTTGATAAGGATAGTGAACGGGCACATCAGATTTTTCCATGGGGAATGCATAAAAATTTATAGAGCTGAGGTAAGGATTAAAAATGGTTAATTTAACTTAATTTAATTAATTGTTAAATAATATGACTAATTAAAAAAAATTAATTTCGTCCTGCAACAAGCAATGTAAAATTAGAGGAATAGGAAAGGATGAACTTAGATTTTAAATTAGCCTTAATAAAAAAATAACCATTTATTTAACTAGCGAGGACAGCTGGATCGGTATTTGAGTGTTTGAGTGTTTTACTATATTTCTCTTTACTTATTTTTAATTGATAAATATTTTTTATAATTAGTTTTGCTAATTTCCCTAGTCATGAAAAAACTCTATATTAATAAGTAAAAATAAATAAAAAAGAAAAATCGTCGTAGGCGGGCTGAAGGAGTTTGAAACTGTTCGGAAGATCGTCGTAGTCGGAAACTTGGAAGCAGAGCTTTAAATCTTAAAAAATGGGAGATAGTGAAGAAATGAGTTAGGGCAGACAATGAGGTGATGGAATTCTTGGATGGAAAAGGTACAAAATGTCTACTTTTGACAAAAAATATTAAGTATATCTCTAAATGGGTTGGAATTGAAATGGGTGTCTACACAGTGGATGAGGGAGGAATGATAAACACATTAGCCCCAATATGCCTTTCTCAATGTAAATGTCTAAATTTAGTTAATGTATTATATTAAAAAAACAGCTTGGTTTCGAGGATATTAAAAAACAGCTTAAAATTTGTCTTTATAATTGTTTAAAAAAACACTCTCGCTATTGTCAAGAAATAATCGCTCAAAATTAAAAATAATACCAATAGAAAACATAAGAATTTATACGGAAAAACTCTCAAATTAGGGCATGTTTGTCTTGGAATGAATGAAATGGGAAGGGATGGGATGAGATGGGAAGAGAAGAGAATTGAGAGAAAGTTTATGTTTGGTGGAAAGAAAATGAAAGAGGAGTGATAATAAATTTATGTTTGATGTGATGTGATGGGAAGGGAAGGGTTGAAGTTTTTATTTAAATAAAAAAAATAGATATTTATTAGTTTTTTAATATTTGGCTACGATGGAATTAATAAACAAATTTAGATATTTTAAATCTTTTGATTAAAATATATACAATTAATAAACAAAATTTTTAATTGAATAAAAATGAATATTTCTAATTGATTATTATTACATTTTAAAATAAAAAGATACACATAAATAGTGTACAATAAATAAATATAATTCAATAATGGGCTTTTGCATGTATATTACAAAATGGTTAAAATATTCCATGAATAGTATAATAATGAAAATATTTGCACAGCAAAAAATGTAAATTGATAAACTTTCATATTGATAGACAATTAGTAATAAATAAAGTAAATCGATAGACTTCCATTAGATTCTATTAATAAGGGCAGATAAAATCAAGGGCTTTGTACAGTATTAGACCAATTCGAGAAAAATATTGCACTCGTGTTCATATTTAAAATCTTTAGCAAAAGTAATCCATCGGTTTTTGTAAGGAAATTTGTTTTGTTGTGAAATTACACATATGTCCTCCACTACACCAATGTTTATTAAAATAGAAAAGCACTAACTTTAAAAAAAAAATAAATAAATAAATTCTTTCCAAATTGTAGGCACTTTTCAACTCTCATTTTTAACCTAAAATTATCTTTTTAAAATTTTCCCAAAGCAGTAAGTAACGTTTTTCTTAAAATAAAACTTTTTAAAAAGGATTTTATGTGATATATGTTATTTATTTGTTGTTGATTGTTGTTTTAATTTTGGTAAAAAAAATATAAAATCATCCAATCGTGTATTAATAAATAAATATAAATTTTCGATCATTATTATTTTTCTAGTATCAACCTGAAGTAAGTTGTGTATTGTATTAATAATTCTAAAATATATTAATACTGTATTTTTTTTACTTGGGTATGTAAAGTATCCTATTAATATCGTATTTTATGATTGAGATGTCTTGTATATTGCTAACATGAGCAGTTGGCATTAGTGTACATCAATAACCAAGAGGTTTTGGATTATTTTTTAAAAAATTTAGCAATCATAGTTATATGTAATATAGTATGGTATTAATAATACATAATATTGTATTAATATACATATTGTATTAATAATACATAATACTATATTAATGAGTATTAATATAATACAGTATTGAACTGTATTAATGACTATCGATGATTACATTTATATTCATTTTGTTAGAATGACTATCCATTACAATTTCCCTAAAATATATTAGTGAAAATAGATTAATTATTTAATATTAAAAGATATTGAAAAATAGTCGAATATATAAATACACTATTAATAGTTGTATTATTTAAAATAAATACAATATTTATTGATTTAGGAAGTATACAAGTATAATAAATACACTATTTATCAATAAACATATACAAATGTTCAAGAAGTATGTTGTTATTAATTATAGTAATCAATACATTGACATGTTAATACTGGTATATGATAAAAATGTAAAATATTCAATTATTGTTGATTTATAAATCGTATTTATATATTATTAATATTATTTTATAGTAATATTAATTATATGTATGAAACTTATATTTGTTTCATAAAATGTATTTATGTATTAATAAAAGTATTTATTATATAGAATAAATTATATTTATTTTTTCAAATACGTATTAATGCTCTTCTCTATTGTTAGTTTATTTATGTATTAATACTTATTCCTATGGTATTATTATCTATAAATTGTTGCTATTAATACTCATTTTTAAAAAATTGTTGTTATTAATATTAAATACATTATATGTATTTCATTATTAATACGTATTATTAATAAATATTTTTTTTGTGAAAATCATGAAATTTTAACAACGTAATTTTTTTTTTTTTTTTTTTTTGAGAAATTGCTCAAAAAAACAATAAAAACAAAGTTGAAAAAACTCAAAAAGTAAGATTTAAAACAAGAAAAAAAGTTATAAATTGGTGGCCACGTGTAGCCACCATAGCCGCTTAATGAATACTAAAAAAAAAAACATAACGAAGTGGCCGCAAGATTTGGCTTCAAATGAAAGTAAGAAAAATCGTCACGAAGAGTATAATCGGTACTACATAAAAATATTATTGATTAAGTTTAAAATAAAGAATAGTTTTACAAATACTTTAAAGTATGTCTAGATTTACTATTATTTTCTTAAAAGTGATTATCCATTACAATTTTCCTAAAATTAATTACTGATAAAATTGATAAATTTCCATCACTAGATAACGATAGATTCTACTAAAGTCTTCAATCAAAAAGGTAAATAGAAATCTTTTTAAAAAATTGGCACAATTTGCTATAAACGAATTATTTTTAAAAAGTTGTTATAATTGTAAACTATGATAAAAAAGTTGCTATACACTGCAAATTCTCATTCAACAATTAAAAAAATACACGTGTCTTGAAACAAAAAAAAAAATTAAAATTTATTAAATCATTTATTCTTTAAATTAAAACAATTAATATGATCAAATCATTTTAATTTAAAAAAAATTAATACATAAATAATGAATATTTATCATATATACTTTATTAAAATATATAGTATAAAATAAATTTCAAATATTTATCATATATACTTTTAAATAATAAATTATGAAGTCAAAAAAAGGAATTTTAAAATTTATTTTATTTCATTTATTCTTTAAATTAAATTTAAAATTAAAACATAAAACAATCAATATGATCAAATAGTTTTTATTTTAAAAAAACAATACATTAATAATGACTAAATAATATATTTTAAAATTCTAAAAAAAAATTTATTTTAAAAGAAAAAGATGCAAATATATAATATGTATAATATATAATTATAATTATAATCAATTAGGTTAAATGGATGAGTTGGTCAGATGATTAATGATTAATGATTAAAATGGTTGAGGTTTGATTCTTGCTTAGGAAAATTTTATTTTGAATAGATATTATAAAAATTTTGTTACAAAGTTAAAAATAAATAATTATATATATATAAATTAAATATACAAAAAAAATTATCATAAAAAAATAATAAACTGAAATTAAATGTGTAATTAAGAAGGTAAAAAAAATTAAATAATAATAATAAATTCGAAAATTAAAAAAAAATAATAATAATTTGCCAGGCCCACGCACGGACTTGGGCTGACTTGCCCAAGTCTGTGGGCCAAAATTCCATGGGTAAATTAAGTAAGTGTCTAAATTTAGGAAAATATTGAAGAAAATGTCTACTTTCTTTTTAAATAAATGTCCATTTTAATTACCTTGATTTAATTAATTAATTTTTCAAAAAAGGATGGACTATACTACCCTCCACGTTAATTCCTAGTTTAAATGAATTATTCTAAATTTTAGTTTGTATCCTAAATATCTGTGCAAATCAGATTTTTAAAGAACATATAAAAGATATTCCATAATTAACTTTTTTTGTTGGATCAATATCTTTAAAAAATAAAATAAAATAAACGTTGAGATTTTAAATTACTTTACAAAAGATATTTGAATCTATTTCCTCATGGCTGTCTAACTCCCATTGAGATTACGCAGAAAAAATAGGTTGTTAGGTTAAAAAAATAAAATAAAATTCAATACATTAATACCTGCCATAATTGCAAACCTCAGAAGTCATCAAGCACCACAGGGTTTTTATTGAAGATCAGAAGACAAAGTGACATTTAACAAAGCTTAGAATAGAAACTTCGTTCGTTCAATGTGTGAAAACAAACATCTCTGTTCTATGTTCGCGAACGAACTGTAGAACGAGTCACAACCGTGTTCCCGGCCAAACCTCTCCATCGACCTTCTTCCTCCTCGAATCTTAGGTGCGGTTGATCCCCCTCATTCTCGCTCGCTTCAAACCTGTTTCGCCACGAAGGTCGTTACGCATAGAAAGATGAAATTTAACCTCTTCAATACAAAAAATCCCTGATTTGCCGGAATTCAATTATTTTCTTCTGTTCTTTCAAAGATTCAGTTGGTGTTTTAAAAAAAAATTGCAGCAACCACAAATAGTAAAAGGTAATCAGTCGCGGCGTGCTCGAGCAAGTGCACGATTGAAGGCAAGGTCAAAGAAGCCACACATGGGTCCCGCGATCGAATTGGTAAGTCTGTGATATTAACCCTTCTTCATGCGAAGTGGTTGTGTCTAACGAACTTAGTTATATACCATTAATTGTGTTGCACAGAGTGTAGAGGAGTCTGTAACTAACGACACTCCAAGTACAAAAATGTCGAAATGAGTTAGAGATAATGGAGTCAGGAGTGCACACGGTGCTTCGAAACAAACAACTAAGAAACGGAGGAAGGATGAAGAGGAGGAGGATAAAATAGAGCTACGAATGTTTACTTTTAGTTGTTGGTGATAGATAAAATTTGGAATGCTTACAATGAGTTGTATGTTGTGAATTGTGCAGTCAAATAGCGAAACAGACCAACCTTCTGAGGGCGCAGGGAGCAATGATCATGACGAGGCTGGAATATCTTCATCCGAGGGTGAGGAATCTCAAGGTGCCGACCAATCCAAAAAGAATCCTACTTCATAACCACGTAAGGTTAAGTTACCAACCGTATACTTCTCATACATTTCCATACTATTCGTCTACAAATTAACCATAAATACATGGTTTTTTAACTTAGGATAAAGACGACTTGAGGGGGAAGAAGTCGTTGAATGCTGGTACAAAGAAGAAAGAGGTCGATCCAGACAACACGCTGCAAACGGTAAAATTATTCTTGGTTGGATGTTTAAAATGATGAATCCGTATATGTATGCCAATGTGTTAATATGCACCATTGTAGGCTATGTGATACGTACACTGTTGGTCTTTGTTGTTGGTAATTTTCTCAAATTGACCATTGTTTGGTGCTGTGTAATTTTCTCAAATTGTATATGTATGACCATGTGTGATATGTACATAATAAAGCAATGTGTTCTTAAAAAAAGAAAGACATAAGCCACTGTTTTATCGATAAGTTCTAACAAATACAATTTATTCTATAAGTTATGATTTGTATAATTGGTTGGAAAAATAATGGTACACATCATATAAATTTCATAAGAATATAATAAAAAACATGATACCAAAAGTTATCTTGCCAACAAAAACAATCCCTTGAATTGTTCACTTCGGGGATAATACCACGATTTAACCAGGCTTTCTTACTAGAACATTATAAAATTTCTTACGATTTAAGCAAACTTTGAGTATACATTTTCATGACTTTATTTTGGTTAATTATCAAATCAAAAGGTCTCATACTTAAAATGTTCAAAATGAACAATATTATACTAATCAAATTATTGTCATTCTCTAATTTTAAACTCATGTTTTTTTTTTTTTTTTTTGAAGAATTTAAACTCATGGTTTTTCTATGATGTTTTCTCTGAGAATTCATTTAATCGAGTTACGTATGAGTTCTCTTTTCTAGCTCAATCATAGAATTACCCAAAAAATTAATGTATGACTAAATCTTGCTTAAGGCTCATTACTTGATTCATTTGATATAAGGATCTTTTTGTTTTGCTGGATGAGCATTGTCTTGTTTCGTTGGATGAGTGTTTTTGTTTTGCCGTACATATGTTAAAATGTAGTGCCATTCTGTTTTGCAATACATATTTTTAAAATATTTTTATTTTGAAATACATATTTCTTTGTGCTTGCACCTAATTTCGTGCTAATTGCACGATATATTTTTTAGGATCCAGATTATCTAATGTCAGCATCGCGACGTTCGAGGCCAATAAAAATTAATTTATGCTGCAAAGTAGCGTGATGTCTGCAATACTAAGAACCTTGGGGGATGAGCATGCACCCAAGTTTAGGGCCATGTATTTTGGAAGGCTTTTGGACTTTTCTTTAAAGAAGACATCAAACCAGTTATTGTTGCATTTAATCCTGCGACAATGCAATCCAAAGAAATATCCAGAGCTTGCATAAAAAATTGAAAATGGTCATGTTAGACAATGTATGTATATATAATGTAATGGTATATACACCTGTGCATCTATAGGGATGCGCTACCCCCTATACATAAGGCAATAATGACAGTGTAGTGTGCAAAAATGAAAGAACATGGATTTTTTTGAATAATTTTGGCAGCGAACTTCGAAAGGAAGGCATACGAATCTTCCGGCCTACCACACATGGCTTTGAGTGCCCTCTCTTTGCCCTTCATTGCTTTATAGTAGCTAATGTTCACTCCGTGGTCCATCTTTGCATGCTTCATCACGTCTCTGGGTGTGCATTATGCCTTTTTGTTCGAACGTATTAAGAACTCGGCATATTCTTGTATTACTATCGGGATCGCCTGCATGTGGTCATCTCTAACAACATCAACTGGGCAAGTATGAACGTCAATAAACTTCCTAACGACCCATAGACTTCCCCCTCTATATATCGATGCACGGACAACCCAATTGCAATCATCGTGGACACATTTAGCCGTAAACTATTTCGGGTTGGATTTCGCCGTCCTAAATTGAAAGCTCCTGCTCAGCGCTAATTTGCATAAAGCTTTTTTCAGGTCATCCTTGCAATGAAACAGTGCACCAACCATCACAACCCCCGGACCATCCAATGCATCGGAATTAATCATACCTGTCTGTATTTGGGTGATCTCGACAACAATGCATCGGTCGTCGTACAACCCATTCACAAACCCGTTGTGCATCCATTGTATGTCTTTGTCCTCACATATGTTTATAGCATTACCTTTGATACACCCGTTTTTGTATAACAACATGCCGCCAATCGTGTAGCTATGGTCCAATTCAAGGACTGTCATGGTGGCCGCTATCAGTTTGGAGTATGTGGTCTCGGCGCCAATCTCGACCAAACCCATTTTGTAGTTTGAGTACACGTTCCTTTCATCCCAATTCCCGTTGAAAGCGACTGTTATAGGAATAGTGGTGGTGGGAAAAACTTCCATCGTTGATTGTTACCCACAAATAACCTCGACGCTGCTGTGCGAAACTGGAAACAGTGAGTATTTTTTTTAGATAGAAAACAATGAGTTGGTTTGTTAAGAAAACGTAGATAGAAAATAGTTTTTATTTATTTATTATTTTTTTTATAAAGGCTTGATTGCAATATGGTGGATGAAAATTAGGAAATGTGGGATAATTATTATTATTTTTTCCCCATATTTTTAGGAATCAAAACATGGTGGATAAACGAGGACCTTGTATTTTTTTTTTAAATAAACTACTCAAAACAATAGATATGGGAGATATTCTCTCTAATTTGATGTCTCTTATTTGACTTGGGATATTTTATTATATTATTAATTTGAAGTCCCCAATTTAACTTGGGATATAGGAGATATTCTCTACCTTAGTTATCAAATATAATAAAAATGAAAATGAATCTTAGGGCACTATAGAAATGATTTAATTATCTCTCCTCCTGTATCAACTTTTGAACATTAATTTTAAATCAAAAGATAAGTAGACATTTAATTAATTATTTTTTTAAAAGTGGACATTTGTTACTAATACTCATAAATAAGCCCTAGCGGCCTAGCAGCCCCTTCCTTGAGGTTGTATTCCTCCTCCTCCTCAGCCGTCGCCGCCAAGATGGCGTTGATTTACCAGTTGGCTTCCGCCGCATTCTACGCCGCTAAAATGCTCATCCGTTCAATACCCACCAAGCTCCTCACCTTCATCGTTTCCGTGTTTTCATCTCAAACCAAATTCATAATTGCAGAAGAATCTTCATTCCCGTACGCTTTTCAAGCCGCCGAGATCTATCTCCGCACCAAAATCGACAACAACAACAACAACCAAGTAATCGCCGATACATTCGAAAACATCCCCCTCCGATGGCGACTCATTTGTACCAAAGAGAACAACCGTCGCCGTTTCGAACTCACTTTCCCCACGAAATTCACAACCCTAATCGCCGATTCCTATATTCCCTATTTTGTGGCAACCGCAGAGGAGAAAATTGTTGAGATATCTACTAGCCAGTACTGCAATTTTAATGTTCAGCAGAGTTTTGATACTCTGCAAATGCATGAGGTGGTGAAGCAACGCACGATCAAGGATTTGGATTTATTCGTTGGGGGGAGGGATTTTTACAGGAAGATCGGAAAGCCTTGGAAGAGGAACTATTTGTTGATCCGTGGTGGAGCAGTCAGATCCAGTGTAATCGCCGCCATCGCTAACCATATCAAGTTTGATGTTTGCCGTTTCCCTATCTCTGACATTTATAGGAACTCTAATCTCAAGAGGATACTGTCATTCCCCTCTGGTGTACCCATTTTGCTGTTTGTCGATCTCGATTGCGGAGCCGAGTTTGGGTGTAGCAGCCAGGTTAGTTTTCCATTGTGTTCTTTCTTTGTTAAACTCTAATCTAAAATTGAAATTGAAATTGAAATTGAAATAGAGATTTTGATATTGATGTTTTCAGTTTACCTTGTCGGGTATGCTTAATGTCATCAATGTGTTGTGGTCGAGGTGTGGGGACAATAGGATCATAATCCTCGCAAAGGATTCAGTTTCAAATACGGCTCGGCTTAACCTAGATTGGATGGATGCTCATATATACTTGTCGAAAATGATCAAGATGTTCAAACAAAAACCACTAGAATAATTGAGAAACAGGACTGGAAGCTGTGTCAAAGAATTTGATATATAATGGATGATGCTAATCCTCTTTCGCCTACAAATTAATCTATACATTTCATATCTTATGTGAAATCAGTACTTTTGCATATTATGATTACAGTCACAGATTTTGGGCTTTACCCTATTGTCACTGGACATATCAAAACCCATTAATTCTTAGGTTGGTAGCTAACATTATTATTATATATATATATATTTTTTTTTGTTTCTCTATTTTAATAGAAACTATAGTGTGAGCTCATGTCATAGCAAGATAGATGATAGATTTGATGATATTTTCTTTTCGTTGAAGCTTGAATTTATGTCTTTTCATATAAGCCACCAAAATGCCATTAGGACTAAAGTCTTTTTATCGTTTTTAAATGGATGGCCCGTGAGTGCGTCAAGAATGAGTTCTCTACCCGCCTAGTAATTAACAATATTGCAAATGTGGGCAATCCCGGGATCCTTTTCTAAAGATTATCATGAGTATTCAAGATCCCATGACTAAGTTCTCATGTGAAGAAACTAACCAGGTGACCCCTTCCAAATGGTTGAGTAGAGGTCTTGATGGAGGTGAGGTGCACTGTTGGATGTTGTTAGCTTCTGCACAAGTGTGTTAGTAGAAAATCTTCACATCCACATCCATTTATCCCTTGAGCATCTACCCAACAGTTTGCCACCTTGTCATTTATGTTAAGTGTGAGGTAAATATCATGGGTTAAGTCACATTCAATGGAGCATCACACATCAAGCTAGAAATTAGTTTGTACACTAAGATCCAATTTTGTAGTAGACATTATCAAAGATTAAATGCTTTTGTCTAACAATATTTCTCCATGGGCCCCAAGATTTCCTAATACCATGGGTGTCATCTTTAAAATCATGAGGTTGTGGTCCATACTTCGTGCAAATACAAGTCTCCGTAGGGCTTGTTTTTCAACATAGAATCTCCAATGCCATTTGGCTAGATAAGTGGTGAGGCTCTTTGGTCTATAATCAGTAAGTGTCCTTGCAACTGTTTTGTTAGGAATTAGGCAAATGTAAGTTTTGTTCAAACTAGTATTGATTATACCACTTTTGAAAATAATCTTTGAATACAATCTTGATATCATCCTTGATGATGTTCCACGATTTTTTAAGAACATTCAGCAGTGAATCCATCAAGACTCGACGTTTTGTTGCTACCCAAATTATTATGTGCATGTAGGATTTTAGTCTTTGAGCTGATGCGAATTGGTAATTCGTCACCAATTTTTGATGTAAGGACCTGGCCCCATTAGGGTCTAAATTAAGTCTTTAACACTAAATGTATGAAAATAATGATGTTCAAGGCATGCATAAATTAAAACCAAATAATGAAAAAAACTAGTCCAACTATAAATAAAGGTTCAACGAAACTCCAGAAACCATACAAACAGTAGAAATGGGTACCATAAGTTCGAAAACATTAACACAAGTCACGGGAAAGTAAATTGCAACATGCCCCTAAAATTCATGTAGAAGAAATAAAAGAGATAAACTTCTAAATATAATGCAGTGGGTCCCATGGTTGTCTCCAGTTTGCTCAATCACCAATAAAGGTATAGTCTAGTAGTTTTTGCAAACTCAGTAAGGATCTCCGGACTTGGGATAAAGACATGCATCAGGTCAAAAGCATAACAAACATGCAAGATTAGTTACATAATGAATAGGTCCACAAAACCCAAGCTCCTAGGTGAAGGGTCTTATATACCCTCCCCACGCAGAGCGGTTTAAGGCCACAAACTAAAGACATAAAAATCCACAAGAGACTACACATCTCTTAGGCAATCTGGGCAACTCCCTCCAGTCCAAAGGATCTTGTTAGTGGAGAAGCCTGATAGCTAATGGACCACAAATCTCAACAAGTCTCATACTCACGGTGAGGTTGGATCCAACACGCTCACCAAAGGGCCACAAACTCAACTACGTACTTGGAGAATCACCCTAAGGGGTGATTAGATTTAGGAGTTGGGAGAGGAGGGGAGAGAAAGACTTATCAATCTCATGTTTGTTTTTAAGTAAATTATAACCTTTCCTAACTCCTCCCAATCCATCCTCCACTCATTTTCAAACATCATATCAAACATCATATCTAATCATATCAATTTTGATCTAATTTTTAACTCTTTTTTTCTTTATTTTTTTTTTCTAACTTTAACTTTTTTTTTTCCTCATATTTAATTATTATCTTTGTCACTTAATTAAATTATTATTATTATTATTATTATTTTGAAATCAAAGCATTTCATTAATCATGGAAATAAAAATTACAACTTAATTCCCATACTAGAGAGACCAAAATGAAAGAACATTAAACTCGAAAGAGCAAAACTATAACTATCTTGACTCACAATTCGAGCCAAAATAAAACAAAAGACGAAAAACTATTGAACAAGGAAATTCTAAAAGCATTCGAGGTGTCTTCTGAACCGACATTTTTACATAAAGGAATGAAAGATCCCAACGTAGAAAGCCAGTGATAATTATTCAACACTACATTGGTTGACGTTAAAGAAGTTTTGTGGGTTAACCCTTTTGACATAGTAACTATTGAGAAACAAAAAAGAAATCAAGAGTTTCAAAGAAGAAATCACTTAATTAAATTATTAATATAACTTATAAATTGATTTAGAATTAGATATTAGATATTTAAGGCTTAAAATATAGAAATTTAATTATAAATATCAAAATTAAAAGAAATAGAAAAAAAAAATATTTATTTTAGGTTTGTTTTTATCCTACGTTCACTCAAAACTAATATAAAATTAAATAAATAAAAAATAGCAGTAGTTTATTGTCATTATTGTATTTTCATGATTAATATGTTAAAAGTTTGAATCTACTCCAATAGTCGTTGTACTAAAAAAAAAGTATAAAATTAAAAAATAAAAAATTTATGAAGATAAACAATTATATTTATGATTTACATTAAGTTGAATAATATTCCCAATTTAAAAATTAGGTTATAAATTATAAATTTAATTATACGTATGTAATTTAAAATAAGCGGAAAAAAATATTATTTCAATTTTGTTATACTATATTGAATTGATGTTTTTTAAATGAGAAAGTTTAATTTTGTAAATATATATATAGATATATAATTTAATTTACATTAGCTCAATAATTATTAAATTTTAAAAATTGAATTAGAAATTAGACATTTAATTATAAAGATGAACATTAAGAGAAGTCATTACAATTAAAATAAATAATAAACTTTTTTGATTATTTTCATATAAATAATTATCAAAATTTTGAAAATGGATTATAAATTACAAATTAAATTATAATAATCAAAATTAAAAGAAGTCATTATAATTAAAATAATTTCTTTAAAAAAAATCTCCAATACCAAATTGAAAATAACCATTTTACTCCACAAATAATGAAACTATTAAGTTTTTTTTTTTTAAATTATGAAATTATTGAGTTAACCTAAAAAAAAAACTTATGGAATTTATATAAATATATATGGTAATTTTTAATTGCTATATATTAAACTATATAATATAAAATAATATACATATATATGTATGTATATATATATATATATATATATATAACATGATTACAATTAAAAAATATATATATATAAAATAAACATTTCATCCCACTAACATCAATCTCTCTCTCATTTCCTCTCCTCTCCTAACATCAATCTCCAAACAAGTACTTATCTTCAAATCACTCAATTTCCTCTCCATTTCCTCCTACTCTTCCACTTGTCCTCTTTTCCTCCCCAGACTCTAAAATCCAATCACCCCCTAAGCTACTAGTAAAAGTCCGACATGGCTGTGGGTCTGGTCGGCCAACCATCCACAGAAACCCTGCGGCGAGAGATCACAAATCCTCCGTCGAGAACATGCCGGCCACAAATCATGCACATCCGCTTACTAGCATCCTTTTTCTAGTTTCCATGACTCGTTTGGGTCTAAACGAGACACTAAATTGTGCATCAAACATTATGCAAGACCATAGTGGGACATACAAACAGACATGCGAGACCGACTGTATCAATCAAGCAATTAGTGGTTCACACGTATCCATAAACAACATAATTTACATGCTTTCCCTAAACATGATATAAATAAAATATACGACATTCTCTCAGCGTAATCAATATAAGCAACATGCATCATAAGTCATGTCACATCAAACAAGCCTAAACAAAATATACGAAAATGAATGATATAAAGTGAAAACTGATTGAAGGCTATCAGATGAAAATTGGTTGAATACTATCATTTAAAAAAAGATACTGATTAAAACGTTGGTTAAAAAAGTGAAAAGTATGATGTATTTTTAAAATGATCGAAGAAAATCTTAACGAAATCATGTATAGCGTATGTCTGAAAGAAATCGTGTATAACAACAATGAAACATGGCCAAAAATTGACTGAACCCAAAACAAAAATTATTGATTCAATCACCAGAAAGTTGTAAAGTTAATGACTAGCAAATTGATAGAGTCAATCATTAACAAATTGATTGAAGTGATCTTTTTGGTCTTTTTAAGCTCATCGTTTTTTTTTATGATCCAAATGAATTAGTTTGGAAAAATGATTGAAAACTATTAGTTGGAGATTGATTGAACGCTATTAGATAAAACTGATTGAAGGCTATCAACTGAAAACTGATAGAAGGCTATCGCCTGAAACTGATAAAAGACTATCGCCTGAAACTGATTGAAGGCTATCAACTGAAAATTGATCAAATGACTTTTTGGTCATTTTACAAGGAACGCCCCATTTTTCTGTTATATATGAAATATTTTTTTTTTTTAAAATGCTATGAATGATTTTTTTTTTTTTTGTTATTTATGTAAAATCCCCAAAAAGGCCCAAAACTTTATATCTGGTCATCGTAGCTATTTTTCATTGCTTATTGCTTATATATTTTTGCAGTAAATTAACCCGAATTTTGAAAGATGGTTTAAGTGGTAATTCTCATACTGTGATGATTGCTACGATATCACATGCAGATATGCAGTATCATCACACTGTGAATACATTGAAATATGTTGACTGAGCAAAGGAAATTAAGACACACGTTGAGGTCAGGTGGCATTCTATATATTGCCCTTTCTTTTCTACCTTTTATCTAGTTGGTCATTAAATATCCTCGAGGAGTGGTGCAATAGTCGAAGACTCGGGGTTTGAAGGTGTTCTTCTCTTAAGGTCCTAATTTCGAGACTTACTTGAGACACTAATTTGTAGACACTTCTTATGTCTCCATTCCTTCGATGTTTCCCATGTTAGAGTGTATGAGTTTTCTAATTTACCCTTTATTGTAATTTCACGTTCCTAGTTAGGGTTTAGTTAGGGTTTCCTTCAAGTCTCTATATATATGTATCCATC
>JBBMKA010072130.1:0-15621 GCA_037833695.1 Sechiopsis laciniata | reverse complement strand
AGTGTTGGCAAAATCATGGCCACATGATTTACTTGATCACCAAGTAAAAATGTGGACCATTGGATGATACTTGGAGCTCAAGTTCATGAGTACTATAAATAGATGATGCCCATTGTTGGCAAATCATCCCAAATCATCCAAGACTTCCCACATCTAAAGTGAGGTTGTGAGATAAAAAAAAAATAGAGTGTGTTTTCTCCTTGTAAGAAAGCTTGTTGTTTCTTTGTAGAGAGAAAGTTTGTAACTCCTATTTTTGTAATGAAGTTCTTCTATCTTTGCCCGTGATTTTTAGGGGTTTTCCACGTAAAATTTTTGTGTCGTTCTTTCTCTTATTTCTCTTCATTATTATTGTAATTTTCAATCTCTTCTAGCTGCGACCCTGCTCTATTCGATTTAAACAATCATAACAACTGCCTCAATTAAATGAAAGCTAGGATCGAACATGTGATCATGGTGTTGAACTGAATTACCATAAAACAATGTAACCGACGCCCCATCAACTCTTTGAGTAAAAAAAAATTGCAATCAAACACGGCTTAAACTTTCAATATTCTTTTATTACACTTTCAATTTTTTTTTTTTTTTGTATAATAACTCGTTAACTGAGAAATTTCGGCAAATCATAAATTATTACATTATTGTCCCAAATTTAATGGCAAAATTAAATTAAACTTTGGACAATATTTCTCAAAATTAAATTAGATAAAAAATTGGTTTATTTTGAATTTTGGTCAAAATTGAATCAAACCCAAATTCATTTAGTGAACCAAGTCATGAAATCCAAACCCAAAAGACTAAGCCCAAGGGCCCAAGCTCAAGGTCCATTTAAGCTCTATAAATAGAAGAACTCCCCTTCATTAACACCATTTTGAAGACCAAAATCACTTCGAAAGGCAAGCAATTCCATAAATAGGCAGGCAAATACGAAGACTACGCATCGTGTTCTTCGAGGTGGAAACATATAATTTAAAGCTGTACACATATGAGAAGGAAGCCACATTCTTCCAACTCCATATAACTTCAAGAGAACCATACACATCTAAAACATAACATTCTTCTAAGTCTACAGTTACAAGAAAGTTGAATACCATGCTCGTCAAGTGAAATGTCTTGATATCAGTTACTTTTCAAGACTTCTAAACTTCAAGACTTAAGATTCTAAAGTTCAATTGAAGAGAAAGCCCTTAAAACAAGTCATCCTCGAAAACAAGATGCGAAGCCCTCAAAACAAAGTCAAATTCAACCTCGAGAACAAGTTATAAAACCTTCAAGATATTTGTATATGAGAGGGAAAGAAAATCAGAGGAACATATGGAAGATTTTGCATATATCTCACCTATCGAAATCTCGTGAAAAGAGTGTGAACTCATTCTCATCTACTTGGTACTAATAATCATCTTTATAATAGACACTTCTAGTGGGCTATTATTATTGGTTGTCTATTTCTTCTCTCTCCACCGACCTGATATGAATTTAAAGTTTAGAGATTTATTAGATCCTTTTCAAGAAATTGAAGTGCGTTTCATCATTTTTTTTTTATTACTGTGCGTTTCGTCATTTTTTTTATTACTTTTGTTTTTTATTTTTAAAAAGTAGGTTTGTTTGATAATCAATTAAAATTTTGCTTTATAAATTTTGAAAACGTTTATAGAATAATGTAGAAATTTAAAAAATGAATAAAAATGACTATTAAAAACGTGTTTTTGTTTTAAAAAAAAAGCACAGAAAAAAGAATAAATAATAACTTTAAAAAAATTAAAAATAAAAAATACTAATTTTTATAATGGTAGTATATTAAATGAAAAATATAATAAAAATAGTTATTTTTTTAATTAAAATTAAAAAAAAACTGAAAAATTAAAACAAACTGTGATTTTTGAAAACAAAAAAGAGTTATCATATGTGGTTTTTAATTTTAATTTTTTAAAAAACATAAAATCAAGATCGGTTATCAAACAAATACGATTTAAATAAACAGAAAATAAAAAATCACATATGAAAAACAAAAAACGAATTGAATATAAAATGAAGACAAACATATACGATATTTATTTTTTAAAATAGAAAATAAAAAAACTAAATATAAAAAATTAGAAACAAAAAATAAAAAACGAAATAAGACAGTTTCAAAATTGAAGAACGCATAAGATGCAAATTAATATGAAAGTTTAGGGTCTAAACTTGTTATTTATCGAAAGAAAATGAAAACCATATTTTTATGAAAGAATATATATACAACTGGGTAATACAAGAAAAACAACTAAAATCTTTCTTCACGGACTTCACCATCTTCTCTACTTGTGCTTATGCATAAATTAGCTCATTAGCATCACTTGAGAATTGAATCAGTTATGATTTTATTTTATTTTATTTTTTTTGAAACTTGCAAAATAGTCAAATTAAAAAAAAAAAAAAAATATATATATATATAAATATGGTCAAATAAAAAAAAATTACAAACTTAGTCCTTGTGTATTCCTGTATTAATGATTGTTTGTAGTATATGATAGTGTATTAATGAGTAGTATATTAAATTATATTAATGACTATGAATATAAATATTTTTAAATTTAACTACATTTATAATTATTTTGTTGAATAAGTTTATGTAGTATAATTTTTTTTTTTTTTTTTACATATATATATTTTTTCTTTTTTGGCCACACATGAAAAACTCCCTTTACTTTCATTGTTTGCACGCGGAACATAATGAAAAGAATGATGGTGGACACAAATTTCTAAGTTTCTTTTTTGATGTGGTTGAGGTTTGAGTTTTTTCTTTAATTAATTTTTAGATTTTTATTTAGGGTATGTTTGTTTTTTGGACATATCACTCCTCAACAATCCATTGTTTGTTTTTTGTAGTAGACAACTACTCTTAACCCCACTTCAATCACTCTTTAACCATTCTTCGAATTTCTATATTAAAAAAAAAAAAAAAAAACTCTTTTATCAAATTTCACATTAAATCTTATCAAACTTATCTTTTAATCTGCTAACATTAATATTAAAATATTTATTAGCTTGATTGTAATCTAATTTAACTCAGAATTCGATTTTGAAATGAATTATTTCATATAAAATTATCAATTAATAATAATTTTAATTCATAAAAAACCTCATTTTTTTAATAAAAAATTTCATGTAAACATATTTCTAAAATTATGAAAAATTAATAAGAATAAATTTGCAAATGAAATATAGTAATAAATTAATAACAAATACTAAATTTTAGTTGTATTATTGTTATAAAGATTAAAATTTGATATTTAAAAGTAAAAGAATCAAAATAAAACAAAATTAAAAGTACATAGATTAAATTGACATTTTAGTTATTTTATTTTCCTAGTAGTTAATGTTTTAAAAAATAAGAAACAAAATTTAATAAAGTTAAGTAAGAATTTTTTTTTTTTTTTGAAGTTAGAAATTTTTTCTTCTTCTATTTTTGTGTTAAAAAACAAATATTTTAACTATTATATAATATATTTTGTTTACTTTTACTTAATAAAACTATTATTATCCTACTACTTTCTATTTCTTTATTTTCTAGAAGAATATATTTTTACAAGTTTCTGTAAATATATTTCTACTACTTTCTTAATAATTTACATTGTAATCGTCTATTCAATAATAAATTTAGTCCAAAATTTTAAAATTTATTATTGTTTGTTTAATTCATGTTATTAATATGTTTAGTAACAAAATATAAAATTAAAAGATGATAATTTTTAATTATCTTAAAAGTGTATATGTGTGTCAATAAACCAAAATGTTACGAATTTGAATTCTTCAATTTGAATTATTATTAAATTTAAAAATATAAATTAATGCTTTTTAAGATCAGTAAAAAACAATTAAGGTGAGTAATTAAAATTCATAATTTAATAATTATAAGTACATTGTTATTATTTACTTCAACCACATTTAAAAAAAAAAAAAAAAAATTATATCAACCACTCTTAACCTCAATCCCCAAACAAGTAGTTGATCCACTTCTATTAAGCTCAATTTCTAAACGAGTAGTTAACCACTTCATTCTCTTCCACTCCACTTCACTCCACTCTTATGTTCAAAAAACAAACACACCCTTAGGTTTAAATTTCTTTATGGTATGTTAAAAAAAAAAAAAAAAACTTTATTGTTTTATTTTAAAATATGGTATTTCTTTTAAGTTTTTTTATGCTTATGTTTTATTTTTAAATGCGGTAAGTAATAGATATTTATTAGGTTTAACTTTTGTACTTATACAAAGATAAACAATTTTTGAGAAAATTTGTAATACCATAAAATATTTTTTTGGTATTACTCTTGTAACACTATATTTGAGATTGATGAGAATAACTCGTATCTCTTATATATTGTAATGAAATAAGAGTAACTCATATCTCTTATATATATGTCTAAACTTCTTCTAATATCAAATCCTTAACACAATTGTTGTTTTTTCTATGAACAATTGTTTATTTCATAAATAAATAAAATAAAAGTAATTAACAACTTTAATGGCTCAAATCACTTTCCTTACAGTATACATAATTTGAATAATATATCTGTTTAGAGTTCTAATTCATCTTAAACTAAGCTCATTAGTAACTATTTTTAGTTATAACTTTTTTTTTTTTTTTTTTTTAAATTTTTTTTTTAAACTTTCGCCAGCTAATAATGTGTGTTTAATCTTTCCAATATTTTATAATTAAAAAAAAAGAAGCATAAACATTATTTTTCTTCTTTCAACTCCTATTCATTAAAATCTAGTCCAACTTTCCACTTTCTCTATATAAACTTTCTCAACAAACTCCTTCTTCATTACCTTCTACAATTCCACATTCCTCACAGAATTTTTCTCAATCAACTTCAATATAGTCCTGCCTTCAACTCTCCATCACTTTCTCTGCAAGTTTCATTTCCATTCACACACACATGCACAAGGTTTAACTAAGCCATTTGCTTCAATATTTGGCTACCCTTTTCCTCTTTCTTAACATCTAGTGTAATGGCTGAACCACTTCTACACAAAAGAATTGAAGAACCTGCTTCATCTTCATCCAACATAAGAAAGGCCAGTCTTTTCAGCAAGTTGACTTTTTCTTGGATTAACCCTTTACTTACATTGGGTTATTTGAAAGCATTGACTCTTGAGGATGTTCCTCCTCTTGATTCTCAGGATGAAGCAGAGTTGGCTTACCAAAGATTTTCCCATTTTTGGGAATCCCTTTTGAGAGACAGGGGATCTGGGAACTTGGCTTTTCAGGCCATTAGAAAAGTGCACTTGAAAGAAAATGTTTTGATAGCATTTTATACACTTTTGAGAACCCTTTCTGTTGTGGTTTCTCCTCTTATTCTGTTTGCCTTTGTTAACTATTCCACTAGTGATGAAAGGAGTTTGAAAAGGGGTGTTTCAATTGTGGGGTTTTTGATTGCCTGTAAGGTGTTTGAGTCTTTGGGTCAGAGACATTGGTTCTTTGAGTCTAGAAGGTCAGGGATGAAAATGAGATCTGCTTTAATAGTGGCAGTGTATAGAAAGTTGTTGAAACTTTCTAGTTTAGGGAGAATGAGGCACTCAGCTGGAGAGATTGTTAACTATATTGCTGTTGATGCTTATAGAATGGGAGAAATTCCATCGTGGTTTCATACAGCTTGGGCTTCTGGATTGCAACTTGTTTTGTCCATTGCTGTTTTGTTTTGGGTTGTGGGTGTTGGAGCTTTGCTTGGTTTGGTTCCTCTGTTCATTTGTGGGTTCCTCAATTTCCCTTTTGCTAAGTCATTACAAAAGTGTCAATTCCATTTCATGGTTGCTCAAGACGAAAGGTTGAGGTCCACTTCTGAAGTGCTTAACAACATGAAGATCATTAAGTTGCAATCGTGGGAAGAGAAGTTCCGGAGCCTGATCGAATCGCTTCGCGAAAAGGAGTTCAAATGGTTGAGAGAAACTCAGATGCTGAAGACTTATAGCTCTATGTTTTATTGGATGTCTCCCACTATTGTGTCTGCTGTTGTTCTCTCTGGATGTGTTTTCTTCCAGAGTGCTCCTTTGAATGCTAGCACTATTTTCACTGTTCTTGCAACATTAAGAATCATGTCAGAACCTGTGAGAATGTTACCTGAAGCTCTTTCCATCATGATCCAAGTCAAGGTCTCATTTGATAGGCTTAACACATTCTTACTTGATGATGAGCTGATAAAAGATGAAGTCATTGAAAACTTGACAAAGAATTTCGATAAGATGATCGAAATTCGAAACGGTAACTTCAGGTGGGATTCAGAGTCAGTGACTACAACTCTAATAAATGTAGATTTAGATATACAAAGAGGACAGAAAGTTGCAGTGTGTGGACCAGTTGGAGCTGGAAAATCCTCTCTTCTACATGCCATACTTGGAGAGATACCAAAACTTAATGGAACTGTGAGTTTAATTAACTAATCCTATTTGGCATGGCAAGAAAATGCACCATAATTTTTTTAGAAAACTGAAATAGTTTTTCCATCTTTTTGTACTGCAGGTTCAGGTAAATGGATCAATAGCCTATGTTTCACAGACAGCTTGGATTCAGAGCGGGACGGTTCGCGATAACATACTAAATGGAAAGCCAATGGACGCGGACCAGTACCAGAATGCCGTAAAAGCGTGTGCTTTGGATGAGGACATCAATAGTTTTGACCATGGAGATCTTACAGAAATAGGGCAGAGAGGCCTTAACATGAGTGAAGGACAGAAACAAAGGATTCAACTAGCAAGAGCTGTCTATAATGATGCTGATATTTATCTGCTTGATGATCCTTTTAGCGCAGTCGACGCCCATACCGCTGCAACACTTTTTGATGTAAGAACATGGAAAATCTAGTTTTTCAACACTTACAATACTTTTTTAGTAGAGATTATCAACTAGAATGATGTATATTTTGCAGGAATGTGTCATGACTGCTTTAGATAAGAAAACCGTTGTTCTTGTGACTCACCAAGTCGAGTTTCTTTCCGAAGTCAATAAAATTATGGTAAGTTAGCTACTTCGAATTGAACTTCATGTCCAGGTTGAAGTAGTTGTAATCTTGTAAACACCTTCTCATTGACATGTCTTGCCATTTTTCAGGTAATTGAGGGAGGAAAAATAACTCAATCAGGAAGTTATGAGGATCTGTTGACAGCCGGGACGCCTTTCAAAAAACTTGTGAATGCTCACAAAGACAGCATAATAGCATCTAGCAATTTGGAGAGCGAAAACCTAAAGATCTATAAAATAGTAGAAGGCGTACAACGTGAAAAAAGCGATATCGATGACGTAACTAGCAAAGACTTAGGGGGAGTACAATTAACAGAAGAAGAAGAGAAAGTAATTGGTGATGT
Organism: Sechiopsis laciniata; assembly: GCA_037833695.1. NCBI lineage: Eukaryota > Viridiplantae > Streptophyta > Magnoliopsida > Cucurbitales > Cucurbitaceae > Sechiopsis > Sechiopsis laciniata. Next base: position 8,279 of record JBBMKA010072130.1, on the reverse strand, counting down.
TGGGTGGAAACCATTTTGGGATTATATCACTGTCTCAAAATCATCTCATCTTTTGTATTTAAGTGTAATTAGCCTATGCGGTTTTACTGCTTTTCAGACAGCTGCAACATATTGGCTAGCCATTGCCATTAACTTGCCTCAGATCAGTAACGGCGTGATGATTGGAATCTATGCGGCTATATCGCTTTTTAGTGTAGTATTTGTACATTACAGGACTTTTTTAACAGCTCTTTTAGGTCTAAGAGCATCCAAAGCCTTCTTCAATGGTTTCACAAACTCTATCTTCAAAGCTCCAATGGCATTCTTTGATGGAACCCCCGTAGGACGGATTTTGACCCGAGTAAGATCATTTACGCTTCATCTTCGTCTGTACTTATGCATCATGAAGCTTAATGTTTCATTTAAGCTACCATCATACTACACAAAACTGATGTTGAGATCAAAATATTTACAGGCTTCATCAGATTTGAGTGTTTTGGATTTCGACATACCATTTTCTATCATCTTTGTAGTATCTGGAGTTATGGAACTTGTTGTAACGATTGCAATTGTGGCTTCTGTAACGTGGGAAGTTCTCCTCGTCGCCATTCCTGCTATCGTAGCTTCAACTTACATTCAGGTGCTCAGAGTAGTGCATACATTTGTTTTATATCTTCAAATTAGATAACTTTTTGCATCATTGAATGGTGGAGCTAACTTTTATCTATTTGTTTTATATCTCTTATATTTGGGCAGAGTTATTATCTAGCCACTGCTAGAGAGCTTATTAGAATCAATGGGACAACAAAAGCACCAGTAATGAACTATGCAGCAGAGACGTCACTTGGCGTTGTCACTATCCGAGCTTTCGACATGACTGAAAGATTCTTTCAGAAGTTCGTAAAGCTCATCGACACAGATGCGAGTCTCCTTTTCCACTCGAATGCAACCACAGAGTGGCTTGTGTTGAGGATAGAAACACTGCAAAATTTTACTCTCGTCACTGTTGCATTTCTCCTTGTATTACTTCCGCAAGGTCGAACCACTGATCCCGGTACGAAAAATTCAAATAGAACATAAGAATTATGAACTTGTACCTATTAGAAAGTGTGGACATCCATCTCAAAACTAATTGGTGATGAATTATATAATGTTATGAGGTTTCCATTCTTTCCAATGTGAGATCCTAACATGCCTCCCTAAGATGATGCCTCTTTTGGGTTCACCAATCTTGAATCAGATCTTAATTTCATTTTTGTTGGACCGAATATCCATTTAGGCTTAATGGGCTTTGATACCATTTTAAAAAATGTGAACATCTATCTTAAAACGAATTAGTGAGGAGAGTAGTCCACCTTTCTTATATATTGCTATGAGGTCTCCATGCTTTCCAATGTGCAATCCTAACAGTTTCAAACCTTTGGATTGCTTAATCCATTGTGCAGGACTTGTGGGGCTCTCCCTTGCCTATGCTTTATCCTTGTCACAGATCCACATTTTCATGGCAAGATGGTATTGTAATCTTTCAAACTACATAATTTCTGTTGAAAGGATCAAGCAATATATGCATTTGCCAGAAGAACCTCCAGCAATCATGGAGAAAAATAGGCCACCATTGTCATGGCCTACCAAGGGAAGGGTAGAGTTGGAATGTCTCAAGGTAAGAAGAGTTACAAATGTAGTTTGTGCAAATAATATACAATTTTTTCTCGAACGTCATCTTAATGATACTCGAACGGCATTTCTAGTGCTCAATTTTTCAAGTGATATGTTTGTTTTAGATCAAATATCGTCCGAACGCGCCTCTTGTTCTGAAGGGAATTACATGCACCTTCCAAGAAGGGACTAGGGTAGGAGTTGTAGGAAGAACAGGAAGCGGAAAAACAACTCTAATAAGTGCTCTATTTCGTTTGGTTGAGCCCGAGAGTGGGAGAATCGTCATCGACGGGATCAATATATGTTCCATTGGGTTAAAAGATCTAAGAATGAAGCTCAACATCATCCCACAAGAGCCAACACTTTTCAGGGGAAACATTCGCAGTAATTTAGACCCTCTAGGCCTTTACTCTGATGATGATATATGGAAGGTAAATCTTCAAATGTTGTTCTGTTGTGACATTTCTTGTATTTGGCTTTATAAAGTACAAAAAGGCAATCCATTTGCAGGCATTAGAGAAGTGCCAACTAAGGGACATCGTGAGCAGCCTCTCGAAAGGGCTCGAGGCATCTGGTATGATTTTTTTAGTACATAAGAATTTTGGGGATTCGAACCACATATCTCATTGTTGTAATACATTATGGCATCTGGTATGGTCTTTTGATGCGTAATAACATGTTTTTTTTTTTATTATGCATAAAAACATGTTAATTCATGCTGCCGTGCTTTGATTTTGGTTGGTTTGTCAGTAACGGATGAAGGAGGGAACTGGAGCGTGGGACAGCGCCAACTTTTCTGTCTAGGGAGAGTGCTACTCAAACGAAACAGAATTCTCGTGCTCGATGAGGCTACCGCTTCCATCGACTCGGCAACTGACACCATTTTGCAAAGAATTATAAGGGAGGAATTCTCGGAATGCACTGTAATAACAGTAGCTCACAGAGTTCCAACAGTTATTGACAGTGACAAAGTGATGGTTCTCTCCTTTGGTAAGCAATAACTGCAAATTCTTCTGTTTGAATCCAAGTCATCAATTGAAGCTTTGATAATAACTGCTCCAAACTGCAAATTCTCTTGTGTAGGAAATCTTGTTGAGTATGAAGAGCCTTCAAAGCTTATGGAAACCAACTCATATTTCTCTAGACTTGTTGCTGAGTACTGGGCGACCTGCAGAAGAGACTCTTCCCATGATTTTAGCAATTAGTATTCGATAACTAAGGATTCATCTCAAAACTAATCAGTAATGAAAGAAGTAGTTCATCTTTCTTATAAAGATTTTGTGACTTCTTCACTTTTCCAATGTGAGATCTTCAACGTTTCTCCTCAAGATGGTGTCTCTTGGGCGCACCAATTTTGAATTGGATCACGATTTCACTTTATTGAAGTGAATACATGTTTGAGTTTAATGAACTATAGTACTATATTAGATAGTATGAAATTTTATCTTAAAATCAATTAATAATGAGAAAAATAGTCAAATAATCTTATAAGGTCTTATAATCGTGTTATCTTCAATATTGAACTAGATCCTCACCTTGTTCAATATTGAAAAGGTGATGAGCATCACAACTAATATAAGTTCATAAGATTAATCCTCTTAATACCAATTGATTTTGAGATGTTGTTCGATGTTTTCTCATAATTAGTAATGAAGCTTAATCTTAAGTGAGTTTGGGCTTCTTAGGGGCATTTTAAAATAAAGATATTTTTAGTTTATAATGGTTTATTTCTAATATTTCGTGAGTTTAGTCCCTAATGGTTAAGAATTTTAGATTTTAGTCCCTCAGCATTTTCAATAGTCCCTTGACATGCCATACAATACTTAGTAGATTGGGCAATAAATTGCCGAAAGAGCAAGTTATAGTGGCATTTATAATGAAGTTATTGATTCGAATCTCATTCTTCTATTTTTGTTGAATTTAAAAAAAAGAAAAAAAAAGTTGATAATGTAACTTTTTAAAGGATGAAATTATAGAAGGCTGAGTCACATTTTATCATTTAAAATTGAACTAGAAAAGTTATATTTTATGTAAAATTCGTTTGATCTATTATTTTTTTTAAGTTTAATCACGAAGTAACGATTTTGACATCTAACTTCAAGACATGCGTATAATACTTAACCAATTCATGTGACAATTTTTTTTCTTTTCTTTTTTAAACCTAGATTATGACCTATTCGCTCACATTTAGTTAACTAAACGCATATATAAAACATTGCAACTAGAAAGTGCAAAAAAAGAATTATATTTTTGTAAACACATTAAACTTGCAAATGTCCAAGTCAATGTGAAACCAATATAAATTATATCTATTTGATCATTGAATTTTTTAAATTATCTTATAGATTATTGAGTTTTAAAATTTATATATTTTTTTACAGTAGATTTATATATATTTAGTCTATATCCTTAAACAAAAATTTAATTTTGTTTTAGGCTTACAATTTAAATTTTAACTCCACGTGCTTTTTTTTTTCTTTTTTTCATTCGAACTTTTTGTTTCTTTATTGATTATATACATCCTAACAAGTTAAACTATATTTGGATCCCTATACTCTAGAGGTGTATAACACTCTTTCTTGAGTTGAGTTAGAGAGGTTTCTTTGTTGGATCAACCTACATTTTTAGGTGCGTCAATCTATCAACTTGTCCAATCATTTATATTAAAGCAATTTAACCTAACTCAACCTATATATTTCTAGATTAGGTTATAAGTTATGTTTATCTCCTCTTTTCTCTTAAAGATCTAGTTCATAACCTATAAATATGTATACTACTACTGCTAATGATAATAAAAGAAAAAGAAAATTACATGATAATATACTTGAACCGAAACTACTTATTTTTTAGTGTATGTATTCTTTACCAACATGCTAATAACTTATCTTACTAGTAATCTTACACATAGAGATGTTCATTTTTCTCACGGGATTAAGCGGGGAATGGGGCCAGGGATGGGACAAAAAAATCCATGTTATCTAAACGGGGTCGAGGACAAGAAATATATTTTTCATCCCCATTTCCTCGATCTCTCCTCCATTTACAATTTATTTTTTTTAAAAAAAATTATTTTTTCTTCTATTATACTCTTTAATTTGTAGATAAAAAACATTTGTTGGTGAAATTATTTTTTCGAATGAATATTTTCTCTTAATAATTAAGAATATAGTTAAAGTTTGATAGATATATATATTTTTTTAAATAATTATTTGGGATTATTATTTTTTTTAAAAATACTCAGAGGAAAATTTCCCATGAGAAACTCGATCTACGCCAATTTTCCACAAAAAAAAATCGATAAATTTTACTGGGATGGAGATTGATTTTGGTGACTCAGACGGAGAAGAAGAAGTCATTCTCCAGCCCCGTCTTATCCCGTGAACATCTCTACTTACACATATAATATTATTTTTAGTTTGGGTACATTGGGTTGAACCGAACTAAAAAAAATGACAACCTAACAACGGAGAAACCCACAGAAAAATGTATAAGTCATCTCTTATGAGAGTAATTTAGGTACTGGCTGGGAAGATTTTATATTTACTGCCCAGCCACGTGGTACTATCTCATCCGTCTAATACTTTTCTCTTTTTCCCTATTTTGTTATATTATGCATTTATGACCGTATATTGTTATTATTTTTTAATTGGTTTATTTGTTTTATTTATCAACGTTCTCCACCATGTCTCATCTCTCTTTCATCTCTTCCTCTCTCTTCATCCATTCTTTTTCTTTCTTTCTTTTTTTCTCTGTTTCATCACAAAATTATATTCCTCCAATTTTTTAATAATCCAATTTCCATGGATTTAGGTTTTAGTTTATTCCATAGGAACTAATTTAATTTTACATGGATTTGAGAGAAATAGGAAGAATTTTCTTTATTTGGATCTAATACATAGCAAAGAGCCCTATTAGCAGATTTCATTGTTCTTTCTGATGTTGAAAGGTTTAGATTAAAAAAAATATATATTTGTAGGGTTTTAGAATAGAGTAAAAATGAATATTAAAAAAAAAAAAAAAATAGATGAAACCCCTTTAGTATACTCCATTCTTGTTTATGAAATTTTTTTAAGGTTAAGGAAAAAGTTTTTAAAAAAAATGGAAAATAGAAGAAAATGAATGAAGAGACTCTGTCAAAAAAAAGAAGAAAGAACTAACAGAGTGAAAGAGAAAGAGAGGAGAGAGAAAGGAGTTTGGTGCCGGGAGAGCGTGGTGAAAGAGGAGGAGAAAACAGAGAAAACATTAAGAACTTTTTTTTTTGGACAGCCTGATATAATTAAAGTTCTTGGACGGATAAGATAGTGCCACGTGGCTGGGCAGTAAATATAAAATCTGCCCGGGCAACATCTAAATTCCTCTCATCTCTTATTATTTGAGTATGATAGTTCGGAATGATGTTTTTTGACACCACTCGTGTAGGCACGTGCATACATTTTCTTGATAATTATGCAATTTATTGCGCAAAGTCGCTTTCACATGGAGTAAGTGGAGTTTGATAAAATTGAAGGGTGAGACAAATGGCATTTTTGTTCAAAGCAACAACTCAGGAGATGTGGTTGGGATTTGCAAACATTGCCAATCATCACATTACTTTACTTAAATCAACCCAAAAATACACAAGTTACTAAGCATAGATGGCATTTAATGTAATTTAAAGTTTATTTTATTTTAGGGAAGATCTCACAAATCATCCCTAAAGTATGGTGTTTGTAATAAATAACTCCATAAACTTTTAATTTAAGCAATTATTCCCTTAAAATTTGATAAGTGTTGCAATTAATCCCCTGAACTAAATTTGGAGGATTTTCACATACATAATACGGGTAGATTTGTCATATATATATTTTCTTCTTTTTTTATTAATAAAACTAAACTTTCTTAATTTTACTCCATACCACTTCAAAACCTCCACAAAGAATAAGAAAACTCCATCCATCACCACACTAAGCTTGAAAACAAGTTGCAGCTTATGAATAAATGATAAATGAAGAGCAGGAAATTCATCAAAACCTAGTGCAAGACATTATGCAATCCATAAAACAGAGACCCCTCTTATGACCTATTATTTCTAATTTCAAGTTTCTTTAAGAGAGTTGACAAGAACTAGGTAATTCATCAAAACACATTTCACATTTCATATTATTTTATTGTTTAAGACCCAGATTTATGAGTGCAAAAAAATATCAAATTCCAATCGCTACGGTGTACATAATTTAACCATTTAAAAAAAAAAAGCATCTTAACCTAAATGATCATTGAGTTAAGTTAGGACCATCCAAACAAAACCCAATTTGAGATTAGCCTCCCAATGACATTCCCTCTCCCCCAAAGTTTATGACCATTCTGGCAGAAACCAAGATTTGAGATTTTAGATATATCTTGAACTGTCCAAGATTTTATGCCATTGCTGTCGGAAATCAAGCTTAGTGTGGCGATGGAGGTTCTCTTTCTTTGGGTAGGTTTTGAAGTGGCGATAGAATAAAAGAGAGTTTATTTTTATTAATAAAAAAGAACAAAATATATATGACAAATCTACCCTGTTTGGCTACAGGGTAAAAATTATGCACGGTGGTATAGTATGGTAAAAATTTATAGGGCGGTATAAAATATAGAAAATCAGTATTTGGAATGCAGGTATGACATGTGGGTATATTATAAGTTAGTGTTTGAGGAGTAGGTATGACTGAGGGTGTACTTAAAATTAGTGTTTGGGGTGCAGGTATGATAAAAGATGTATTGAAAATCAGTGTTTAGGGTGCATGTATGATATTAATTGGAGAGAGTATTTGATGTAGTTTTTTTACTTTGAAGAAACTTGTAAATTGATCTCTAAAGTTAATTATAATCAAAATTGTCTCTCTCCCTCTATATATATATATTAAAATAGTAGACCCAATAATATCAATATAATTACGATTAACATATTTCTAAATTTTATGAATAAAAATTAATATAATAAATTAAGAGAGAAATTGGACATTTGAAAGTTTGAAGACTTAGAACATGGACAAAAATGATACTTTAATCTTTGAGCATAATTTAGTTCTTAAATTTTATCTATGGAACGTTTTATTGTTAATTTAAAAATTATTTATCTAAGTTTATTTTATTATCATCATGAGCTTACTTTTATAAATTAACATAATATTAGGCTTACAAAAACTTTGAAAATGTTGGTGGCATGTTAGTTTAATTGTTTGATGGTAGTTCAGTTCAATAATGTATCCTCCACGTAAAGATTGTGGTCTCCTCCTCCAATTTGTACTAAAAAAAACCTTTTAATTTTTTCAAAACTTTAGTTATACTTCTCACGAAAAAAAACTAGCACCCGTTAGACACGAGAAAAGAATCTAACATTAAGTAAATGTGTAATATTTTTTAATTTTATTTTTGAAGATTTGTAATTTTATCAAAATTAGTTTAATAATATTAATAATTTTAAATTTATTATAAATATCAATGTTGCTTTTTAAAGTACATACACTACAAGAACTAAAAAAAAAAAGCATCGACAAAATCTATCTAAACTATTAGGATAAATTTATAACTAACCTCTATATTAGCAATTGTAGTGTAAAATTGCTAGATCTATTCCAAATCAAAGTGTAAATATAGATCTAAACCAAAATCAAATCAAATAGAGA
>JBBMKA010072119.1:0-15622 GCA_037833695.1 Sechiopsis laciniata | reverse complement strand
AAGAAGGATGGGTCGATGCGCCTTTGTATAGATTACCGAGAGCTGAATAAAGTCACTATAAAGAACAAGTATCCTTTGTCGCGTATAGATAACTTGTTTGATCAACTTCAGGGAGCTTCAGTGTTCCGCAAGATTGATTTGAGATCTGGGTACCATCAATTAAAGATTCGAGATGCTGATATCCTTAAGATAGCGTTTAGGTCGAGGTATGGTCATTATGAGTTTGTGGTCATGTTCTTTGGGTTGACCAATGTCTCAATAGTGTTTATGGACATGATGGACAAGGTGTTTAAGGTATTCTTGGATAGCTTTGTCATTGTGTTAATAGACGATATATTGATTTACTCTAAGACAAGGGAGGACCATGCTTAGCACCTGACACAAGTATTGACAGCTTTGAGAGAGAACCAGTTGTATGCTAAGTTCTCCAAGTGTGATTTCTGGTTATTGCAAGTGGCTTTCCTTGGACACGTTGTTTCTAAAGATGGCATTGTAGTGGACCCCACCAAGATTGAGGCAGTGAGTTGGTGGGCCAGACCGACTATGGTCGTAAAGATTTACAGCTTTCTGGGTTTGGCAAGCTATTACTAGAGATTTGTCAAGGACTTTTCTGCTAAAGCAGCACCCCTTACCAGATTGACTAAAAAGGATGTTGACTTTGTTTAGGACGTCTGTTGCAAAAAGAGTTTTGGTTGGTTGAAGCACAGTTTGACGTCTGCCCCTTTGTTATCCGTTCCCGAGGGAACATGTGGCTTTGTAGTGTATATTGATGCTTCCAAGTTTGGATTAGGTTGTGTTCTGATGCCGCATGGGAGGTGATTTCCTATGCTTCCCGACGGATAAAGACTTACGAGAAAAACTATCCGACTCATGACATGAGGCTAGTAGCTGTTGTGTTTACTTTAAAATTTTGGAGGCACTACTTGTATGGTGAGAAGATTCAGTTGTTTATAGATCACTAGAGCCTTAAGTACTTCTTCACTCAAAAGGAGTTAAACATGAGACAAAGGAGGTGGCTCGAGTTGGTTAAGGACTACGACTGTGAGATATTGTACCACCCTGGAAAGGCCAATGTTGTGGCTGATGCTCTGAGTAGAAAGACTGAGTTCTCAGATTCATTTACGGAAAGAGTTCAAGTGAGCTGGTATTGCAGTGTTGTTAGGAAAGGTTACCGCCAGGGTAGCCCAATTGACAGTTCAGTTGTCAATTAAGCAGGAGGATCATTGATGGCCAGTTGAGTGATCCCAAGTTGAAAATTTTATTTGAGAGACTTCAGGTAGACGAAGATTTTGACTTTGTTATTGCACCAGACAGAGGTTTGAGGTATAGAGGTCAGTTGTGTGTTCCAACTGATGTCGAGTTACTTTCTGAAGCTCATAGTTCCCCGTTTACTTGACACCGAGGGGGTACCAAGATGTATCAAGATCTCAAGCAGACGTTTTGGTGGATGCGTATGAAAAGAGATATTACAGAGTTTGTTAGCATGTGTCTCACTTGTCAGCAAGTGAAGGCTCCTAGACAAAAACCGACAGGTTTGTTGCAGCAGTTGAGTGTACCCTAGTAGAAATGGGAAGAGATTTTGATAGACTTTATTTCTGGGTTTCTGAGGACGTCGAGAGGGTTTACTCAGATCGTAGTCATTATGGATCGGCTGACTAAGACTGCACACTTCATTCCAGGTAGAGTTAACTATACCGTGGAGCAGTGGGCACAGTTATTCTTAGAGCAGATCGTTCGGTACCATGGTGTACCTGTGAAGATCGTTTTAGACCGAGACTCTCGGTTCGCTTCTCGCTTCTAGAGAGCGCTCTAGAAGGGTTTGGGAACCGAGTGCAGCTTCAGTACTGCTTTGCACCCTCAAACAGATGGTCAGACAGAGAGGGTGAACCAGATTCTCAAAGATATGTTACGAGCCTGTGTTTTAGATTTCCTAGGCAGCTGGGATCAGTACTTGTATCTGATGGAGTTCGCTTACAATAATAGCTATCAGTCGACGATTCAGATCGCTCCATTTGATGCTTTCTATGGTAAGCGGTGCAGATCTCTAGTATTCTGGGAAGAAGTTGGTGACAGACAAGTTTTGGGTCCCAAGCTGTTACAGATGACTAACGATGTAGTGCAGAAGATCATGGCTCGTATGTTGAGAGCACAGAGTAGGCAGAAAAGTTATACCGATGTTCGGCGTAGAGATTTAGAGTTTGAGTTCGGCCAGCATGTATTTCTGAAAGTAGCATCGATGCATGGAGTCTTAAGGTTTGATAAGCGGGGCAAGTTGAGTCCCAAGTTTGTAGGCCTTTTGAGATCCTTGAGCAGATTGGTTCAGTGGCTTACCGTTTGGCCTTGCCTCCGTTGTTGGCAGCTATGCATAATGTTTTCCACGTATCGATGTTACGTTAGTATGTGGCAGATCCTTCTCACGTTGTGGACTTTGAGCCGTTAGAGCTGAACTTGGATTTGAGCTTCAAGGTGAAGCCGGTGTAGATATTAACCCAAGATCGCAAGACTTTACGTAACCAGGAGATTAACTTGGTTAAGCTTTAGTGGAGGAATCAGAAAGTGGAGGAAGCTACTTGTGAGTTAGAGGACGAGATGAGGACACACTATCCAGAGTTGTTCCAGTCTTAGGACTTTCGAAGATGAAAGTCTTAAAAGGAGGGAATATTGTAACGGCCCAGTTTTCCATTCTGGTTCCTCAGGTATGTTCGGTTGTTTATTCAGTTATTTAGTTGGGCCGTTAGGGAAGTTTGAGCCATTAGGGGTATTTTGGTAATTTTTCCTTCAGGGTTAGTTCCGTAATTAGTCATTGTTCAGGGCTGTTTCTGTCATTTGCTGAGTTTGGGTTATTACTACGATTTCAGGTTTCCAGGGTTAGAGTTACTTTTTGGGAAGCTTGGAGGTTTTTTTTGGTTAAAAGAGAAAAAAGGGAAAAATGGTTATTTAAATTCTCCCTCGCTAGGACTCGAACCCGGAATCGCTCGAGGACTCTATTTAAACTCTTTTTTCTCCAAACCCAAGCCCTAGCCGCATTTGGATTCTCTTATTTTCCTTCTCTCTCCCTTACGAATTCTCTCTTCTCTCTCCTATTACCGAGAGCTCCATTGCAAACCCTAGCCAAGAGCTTATTTTTTCCCTTCGATAGATTTCAGCTCGGGCATCGCCGCTCAAACTCCAGCTGAGAAACCCATCGCCGGTCACCATCCCTATTGCTGTCTTCCTCTTGCCGAGATCTACACCACACTAGCCAGCTTCTTCCCTGATTCGAGCTGCACGCACCAACGATCGCAGCCCTAGCAATCACAAGGTTTCGCCACAGCCCGCACACGCTGTCTGTGTCACACACGCCTTGCACAGCTCCTCGTCTGCGAACGCCAGTAGGGATCACAGCCTTGCGATCACGTTTCTGCGCCCAGCCTTACACATCTTCACTTAGCTGTTCCGCCCGCACGCACGCCAGATTGTTTTCCCAGCCGCACGATCACGCCCGCTCAGCCTTTGCCCTTCACTAAGCTTCGCACCAGCCTCGCCTCGTTCTCCCGTATGCAAGCCTTTGCCCTCACCTTGCTGTTCCGTATGCCATCAACCATTGTTCAACCGAGTATTATCTTGTCGAGAGCCCTAGCTTGCCGAGAGCAACCTTTGTCCTTATGGTCGAGAGCCTTGTGTCTTCTCAGTTAGGTAAATTCCTTGCTCTCGAACTTTGTGCATTGGTCGTTTGTTACTTAGTTTATTAGAGGTTTATTGTATGCTTGTTATTATGATTTGCATAGGTTGCTTCGTGTTGGTTCTGCAGCTCAAGAAGCACTTTTATCTGTTTGTGATTCCTGCTTGTTTTCCACGTAAGGATTTCTTACCAGGGTTGTGTGGGCCATGTGAAATATTCATTAATTGTATTCTTGTTTCATGTTTACTGTTTACGAGCATGTTTAGTGGATAGGATTATTTGTTGTTCTAATCTGCTAGCATGATTGTTCATGTTTACACATGTTAGTGCCATGATAGGTTTGTTCTTCCAGCATGCTTGATTTCAGTTTCAACTCGTAGTACCATGCTAGGGTTATATGTTGTTGAGCATATTTGATTGTTAGGGAACAGGATCGAATATTCTTAGTTAGAGCTTGTTAGGATGTCATCATTCAGAGGCTGAGAGCGAACATAACGTACTTTGTCCCTATAGGTCGGGACCAGCGAGGAAAGGATCCGCCCCAAGCAGCCGAGTGTGGTCTAGCTCAGCATATCGGCATAAGCCTAGTTTGTAGCCTGCTAGAGCCAACCCTTCCAATGGTGCAAGCCTGCCTTGGCAGGTTCTCAGCTCCAGGCGTCGCTAGTATTCAGGCTGCTACAGTTGAGTGTCGAGGGGCTCGCACTACTGTAGATCAGTGACACCACTTCTGAGTCTTTAGGCATCCGTACCTGGACCGACGTAGTTTGTCCCTAGGTCCCCCACATTTACGCAGTTTACAGTAGCATGCAGTGTGCGCGCACACGCGTTAGGCGCCGAGAGGAGAGCTCCCTCTGGCTAATGTTCGTGAGTACACCATTTCCTTTTCGAGTCTAGAGTTAGACATTAGGAGTAAGAGACTTCTAATGACTCAGGAGTTGTATTGACAACTCATTCCAGGGATTCTGTGTTGGTAACTGTTTGCATGTATACTTGGATGCTAGTTGAGATGTTGTTTCCTACTGTACCCCAGTTGGGGATTCTTACTGAGTGCCTTGGTACTCACCCTTATTTTTTGTGGTTTTTCCACCAGGTAACTTGGGACAGCACAGGGAAGGCTAGAGGAGGGGCTGTGTGATCATGGGAGCTTCTGGAGCTACTTTGTCGATGTCTTTTATTTTTTTATTCAGCATGTAGTTGGACACGAAGTCCATAGGAGGATTTTACATATTGTGGGTTAAAACTGTTTATGAAATTGAATAAAATTATTGGCCAGGAACTTGTTTTGTTTTAACAGGTTTATGTTTGGATGATTTTAATTTCAGAGAGTTTTTATTTGCATCAGTTGTTCATACGGTTTTTAATGCTTTTACATATATGAATGCAAGTAAGAACTAGGTTTAGGACTATTTTAGAGTCGGGTTCTTACAGGTAGCATGAAAAAGAGTTTAGCAAGATCGAGGTTGGCTCGAGGTGAAAATCTTGGATGTAACCTTTCACAAGATAAGTGATTTACGCTGGGAGCACGTAGCACTGCCTACCGTGGGTGCTAGACTACACTGGGCTCGCCAATTTTATGCAAGTCATAACAGAGAATAGTTATTCTCGTGTGTTGAGGGATAAGTTATAGACTGTAGATCCTCAGCTTTAAACAAACTTTTCGCATTTCTAATAACATAGGAACAGAGAGCAAAAAGCGATTAAAGGTGCCAATTAAGAAACAGCTGCAAGAATGTGCAAAGATAATTGGAATGGAAGGGGGAAGATGGAGGAATCAATGGTCGTTTCCAGTAGAATGTGTTAAACCAGAATTGCAAGAGTGGATAAAATTCATAAAAAATGCAAACATCCCATCAACTAATGCTAAGATAGTCAGCAGGGAACAAGCGCTATTGCTTTTCGCAATTTAAACGGGGAAGCAAGTCAATCTAGGAAGACTAATGGAGAGGCAGATCCAGCGCTGGGATTCAGCTAAGCACAGGAAGATGTTCTTCCCACACACTATCACAAGCTTATGCTTGGAGCAAGGTGTTAAACCGTAGTCGACTGACAAAATTCTGAAAGCACATACCAGGTAGATGGCGACAATTAAGAATGTGAAGTGGCAAGAAAAAGGTGTAACGGCCCAGTTTTCCATTCCGATTCTCCAGTTATGTTCTGTTGCTATTTTGGTTGTTCGGTTGGAACGTTAGGGCAGTTTGAGCCTCTAGGGGTATTTCGATAATTTTGCCTTCAGGGGTAGTTTCATAATTTTCCAGGATTTCAGGGCTATTTCTGTTATTTGCTGAGTTTGGTTATTCGCTTTCAGGTTTCCAGGGTTAGAGTTGCATCTTAGAAAGTTTGGGAGTTCTTTTGGTTAAAAGGGAAAAAGAAAGAAATTAATTGATAAAAGTGCCATCGCCAGGACTCGAAGCCGAAACCCATGAGGACACGTGTCACATCCTCCTTAAATCCTTATCTTTTTGTCCAACCATTAAGACTAGCTGCACTCCTCATTTGTCTGAAAAATGTAAAAGCTCGATTTCATCTTCCTCTCTTCTTCTCCCATTGCCAAAAATCACGTCCACCCAAATCCCGTCGGAACCATCGTCGTTCGGCTAACTCAGCTTTGAGATCCCTTCGCACAGCCGCACATCCCTGCGAGCAGCCTCGCGATCGCCTCATCCATCGCGCGATCGTCCTTGCCCGATCGCCCAGTTCCAATCGTAAGCCTTCTCCATCGTCTTTGCCTCACTCCGCACAACATCGCAATCTCCTATCCTAGCTGCAGATCACACAGTCGAATCGCATATCGCACGCTCACAATCTCGCGTCGTAGCCTTGTTCGTCTCAAGTATGTTTTTCTGAGCTCTTCTAGTTCTTCGTTGGTTTTCTTGGCTTGATGTCAAGATCTGTCGTTTGTGTTCTCCTTGCAGTCGAGTCCGTGTTCGCATAGCACTGAAACCTCGCCCGTCCGCTTGTTCGAGTCGATCCACTGTACTGCGTTCTCCTCTGGAGTTTCGCCCCAGCGAGCCCTTCGCCACAGCGAGCCGTTCATCCACATTGATTTGCGATTCCTCGTCTGCTTCATCGAGCCTTGCACGTCGCCCAACCTTCTGTCGCTTTCCCGCAAGCCTTACCGAGAGCTCGCCATTGCCTTTGCCTTCGCTGAGGCCTCGCTACCAAGCCAATTCTTCTCGGATTTTGGGTAACTCCTTCCCGAGCCTTGTTGTATTTAGTCGTTTCAGCTTCTGAGCTGTTAGATAACAATATTTAATTCGTGCTTGTTAATTTTTTATTGTTAGGTCTATTTGTTCTACAGGTCAAGGAGCATTATCTATTTGTGTTTATTCGCATGCCTTCCAGGTAAGGATTTCTTACCGGGGTTGTGTGGGCCCTGCAAAATATTCATTGATTGTGTTCTTGTGCATGTTTACTATTTACGAGCATGTTAGTGGATAGGATTGTATATTGTTCTGTTCTGCTAGCATGTAATAATCCTGTTTCCACATGTTAGTGCCATGCTAGGTTTGTTCTTCTAGAATGACTTGATTTTCCTGTTTAAGCTCGTAGTACCATGCTAGGGTTATATGTTGTTGAGCAAGTTTGGCTGTTCGGAAACAGGGTTGAATGATCTTAGATAGAACTTGTTAGGATGTCACCATCTAGAGGCCGAGAGTGGGCCAACGTATGTGTCCCTATCGGTTGGGCTGTGAGGATAGATTCTTTACCCCCGGTAGTCTAGTGTGGAGTAGCTACCACACAGGCATAAGCCTAGTCTGTAGCCTGCTAGAGCAGAACTCTGCCAATGGTGCAAGCCTGGCTGGTTCTTAGCTTCAAGCGTCGGTGGTATTCCGGTTGCTATAGTTGAGTGCCGAGGACCTCGCACTACTGTAGATCGGTGACATCGCTTCCGAGTCTTTAGGCATGCGTACCTGGACCGGCATAGTTTGTCCTTAGGCCCCCACATTTATGCAGTTTGTAGAAACATGCGGTGTGCGTGTACATGCGTTAGGCACCGGGAGGAGAGCTCCCTCGAGCTAATGTTCGTGAGTACACCTTTTCCTTTTCGAGTTTAGAACTAGACACTGGGTACTCTCTCGGATGTCCTAGGGCCAGTTTGGAGAGCTGGTCAGGATCAGCTTTTGAGTTAGTCATTTGGTCGAGGGTATGAGATGTTCGAGGATATCTATTTGGGATTAGCTTTTGAGTTGATCATTTGGTCGAGGGTAAGAGACCTTCGAGGATATCTGTTGGGATCAGTTATTGAGCTGATCACTAGGCTGAAAGTAAGAGACTTTCGATGCTTCAGGAGTTGTACTGACAACTCATTCCAGGGTTTTCTGTGTTGGTAACTGTTTGCATGTCTAAGTGAATGCTAGTTGAGATGTTATTTCGTACTGTACCCCGGTTGGGGGTTCTTACTGAGTGTCTTTGTGCTCACCCTTATTTTCTGTGATTTTTTCCACCAAGTAACTTTGGACAGCACCGAGACGGCTAGAGGAGGACACAGAGCTGCTACCGCACTTTGTTATGTCTTTTATTTGATTATTCAGCATGTAGTTGGACACGGAGTCCATAGGAAGATTTTTCATATTGTGGCTTAAACTATTTATGGTTTTGAATAAATTACTGGCCATGAACCTATTTTGTTTTAATGAGATTATGTTTGGATGTGTTAATTTTGATGAGTTTTTATTTGCATAAGTCGTTCATACTGGTTTAAATGTTACAATGCATGCTGAGTAAGAACCAAGTTTAAGACTATTTTTAGAGTCAGGTTCTTACAATGTTTCTTTCAGTTTTCACTTTTTTTATTTTTCTTTTGTTTGTTGAAATTCAAAGATTCCATCCATTTCCTACATTGTCAGTTTCCTCTTCTTCAAATGGTCCTGACCATTTTCCTCTTCTTCAAAGAATATTTTTACTTTTTTTAATAAAAGATAAAGAAATTTATGAAGTAGAAGGCGAGGGAGAAGAAGACTAGAAGATGGAAAGAGAGTGGGAAAGAAGGGTGATGAATAGAAAATGAAAAAAGAGAGAGACAAAGATAAGAATTATTGATTTTTAAATAAGAGAAGTTCATAGTTTTTTATAAAACTACTCAGGAGCTTTTTAAAATAATAATAACTTTTACGTTTTCTCTTTGGGTAAAATACTATTTTGGTCCCTATACTATCACGATTGTTCCATTTTTATCCTTGAATTTTCAAAAGTTCAATTTTAGTCCTTGAACTATCATTTCTGTTCCATTTTGATCCTTGAACTTTTAAAAGTTCAATTTTGGTCCTTGAACTTAGTCCTTAAGTTAGATAAAAAGCTTAGCCATAGTTAAAATAAATGAGGTGGTAAATAATAATAATAATAATTAAAAAAAACAATTCATCATCTTATTTATCCCTCTCACTTCCCTCTCTCTCAAGAACTACACTTCAAAAAAAAAAAAAAAAATAGAGCATTAAGACATTAGCCATCTCACGCTCTGTTTGTTTTTTATTCACATCATCACCACAGATAAATGTAAAAGACTATAGATAAACTTAAGTGTAGATAACTTATGCCCTAACCATTTTCATCTTTTCTTTTGCGGGTCTTTAAGTAGGTTGGTCAAGTTGCAATTAGATTAATTTTGTAGGAATTGCAGAAACACTGACGTGTACATAACTCATGTCCTAACCATTATCATTTCTTCTTTTTGAAGTTCCATAGACTTCAGAGAGCCACAAACATATATTATTATGAGTTTTAAAAGAATAGAGATTATAACATAAAACTATTCAAGTTTCTATCTATTTTTTTAAGTGCAGTACAAATTTGGCAAAAAATATTCATTCAGAATAAACTTAGAATAAAGAAAACAATCGTATAATCAACTACAAAGTGATACATACCTCGGCTAAAAAACGAGAACGACAGCCCTTACTTTGAACTCTACAACAATGCACACAACCACCTAGCAAAAGTAGAGAAAACGAACATAAACCCCCAAAATAATGCACACAACCACCTTCCATGTTTCCATTCATTCAATGTCTACTGGTGCTTGGTCTAGAAACGGGCATGATTACCCTTGTTAAAAAAAAATCTAGTGACCATATTTATTTTCTAACAACTTAATAATCAAACACTTCTTCTAAACTCTGGTTCTTCTAAAACTTCTTTCAATTCTCATTACTTATAATTTTCCATTTTCATTCATATGAAATTCAATATACTTTTTATATTCTTTTTGACACAACTCATTAAAAATCCACTTTGAAGAAAATTGTAGATATTTGAACTATTTAAGATAGGCACAAGTTTTCAATCCTACCTTATAAAGTTGCTCAACTCTTTAAATTTTTTTTATTTATTTGGAGTAGCAGTAATGACTACAAAGAACAAAAAAATCAGGTCCTTTTAGCACTATCTAACTCACTAAAACTACCTGCAAATTTGTGCCTATCCTTATATTCGTAAATGGCATAATTTTTACAAAAAGTATAACTCACATCACTTTCAAATTTGCACATCTGTGATTTAAATTTAAAATATAACATACTTACAAGCAATAATGAATTAGAGTTTTTGTGTCAATTCCACAAACATGACAATTCATAAATTCTCATTCTTACTTTTCATTCTTTAAAAAATAGAAGATGCATAGGCTATGGATCATCATTTAGCATATAAATCAACAATATAGTATAAAACCAAATTTAAATCAAGTCCCCTTCAATAAATTATGCCGTTGTTTAGAATTCTTCTACTATTCAAACAGTCACAGAGAAGAAAACAAAACTTGTATACACCTAACAATGATATACCATACTCAAAAGCTCCATCATAAGTAACCAACATAGAAAAGAGAATGTAATATTTCAACAGGTGAACCTTGTGGAACATAACCCAAAATCATAGCATTTCAACAGACCAAATTCCTCAAGGATATTCAAAATTCATAACATTTTCAATATTACCTCTCTTATAATACATATCAATATTATCAAACATTGCAAGTAGCTCTACTCATTAAAATGTCCAAATACCCACTAATCATAGCATTACAAAGATCAGTTTGTGGTTGAGGAAATTTATCAAACAGTTTGAGTGCATTGTCCAAACCCATATCTCAGTAAACAACAATCTTACCATTCACAAATAATAAATTGCAATACTGTAAAAGCATTTACAAAAATTTAACCATGTTTTCTATGAAGGTTTTCTAATGGTGTTTCACATATTAAAGATAACATTCAGTAAAAGAGAAATAATCCCCTTTTGAAAGGGATTTCAGAGTAGAGGAAGTCGTCAATCAAAAGTTTTATCTGCCTTGAGAATGGACAAACTAATAAAATGGAAGCAAAGAAAACTTAAAATCCAATTGTTTTATAGGGGTTGGATAAAAAGGTCATTAATTTAAAAAGAAAAAGGTTTAGGGTTATTGTCAGAATGGAGTTTTAGTTAGTAAAATTCAGAATAAAGAAACATTTAGAGTAGAAGAAAGGTAGTGGGATGAATCAAGAAGGAATAAGCTTGAAAAACTAGAGTTTAAGAGAAATCGAGGGTACCCAAGAAATAACGCTCAGCGTGCACAACCCAACAACTAGCGAGCTCAAATGGGACCAGTGATGTTCGAAGACCTCCTCATATGAACACATTAACCAGTTGTTAAAAAGAAAAGAAAAGTCGCCATGGCAGCAAGCTATTCGACGAAGATAAATTTGTAGAAGATGAAGAAATTGATGGGGGAAGAAGATCCTTCAAATCCGAAATTGAAGATGACATGGAGTGAAGAAATCGAACTCACATGAACAATGAAACGGCGATAGAAATGGAGAAGCTGGTTGGTTGCCGAAATAAACATACAAGTACCATAACAATAGGTTTACAAGACCATATGCTTTTAATTTAAAATGCCAGCTTAATAAGACTAAGATGGATTTAGTGTTCAGGCACGTTAATCTTATCTCTAATTTATCTCATAAGTTTCTTTTTTTGGATATGATTTATTTCTTAAGTTTCATGGATGAAAATGAAAACAATGTTAAAAACTTACTTGACGCAGTTGAGCACTAACTTCTGTGCGAGGAAGCCTTATCTGATTGCCCTTCTTGCTCCCAATGGATTATATCCTAATCATTAAATATGTTAAAAAAAAATAACTTGACCAAACTGAATTGAACTTATAATCAAAACTAATTTTCCAGAAGAACATTAAGAAATATATTTTTTTCGTATTAATTCTGAAAGTTCATGTTACAACACAATAAACATTAAGAGAAATATTTTTGGGTTATGTATTAATGACAAGCACACCATCACAACCACAACAATCAATGACGATAAAGTTATGATAATATGTAGCTTACAATGGTTTGAAGAACTTATGTAAAGAAATGTCAAAGGTCTTAATTGCTAGCACCACTCTTCAAGCTATTTCCTATCCAAAGAGAAAAATCTTCAAGTTATATCCTATCCAAAAGAGAACATAGAGAGTTACATTGAAGACGAAATTGGTAGATAACAATTCTAACGGATAAATATAAGAATAAGCACTTATTTCATCAACCATAAAAGGTTTTTTCAACTCTTTCTTCGTAAGAGAATCTGAATAAGGGTTATTTTCATCATTCGCCACAAATGATACATGCTTGAAAAAATCAAAGAAACTCACTCATCTCTGGTGCTTCAACACATATATGCAATGATAAAGAATTTTTTTTATGACTTGAGACCTATAAGAACTAAAGTAATATGGCCTGATAAAAGTAAATTTGATGTTTCATTTGTTGGATCTGTTGTTATAAATGACAACCTTACTCTACATAATGTCTTGCATATACCTGTTTTCACTTGTAATTTACTGTCTGTAAGTTCTTTGACAAAAGATGGTACAACTCAAGTTATCTTTTCTGCAAATGAATGTTATATTCAGGACAAGTACACTTTAAAGATGATTGGGAAGGCTGAAATCCATGAAGGGCTTTACATGCTAGAAGGATTATCACTACCTGTTGATTTTTCTTTTGTTAATACTGCTCAATGTAATTCTGATTTTGTTCTATGGCACCAAAGACTAGGACATCCATCACAAGCACCTATGTTAGCTCTTGAGGACACCTTAGATATTTCCTCTATTTGTGATGATTCAAATCCTTGTAATGTTTGCCCTTTAGCAAAATAACATAGACTAAAGTTCATTTCCAATAATAATAGAGTTCAAACAAAGTTTGAGTTGATTCATGCTGATATTTGGGGCCCATTGTCAACTGTTACTCATAAAGGATATAAATATTTTTTTACTGTAGTAGATGATTACACTAGATATACTTGGGTATATATGTTGAAACAAAAATCACAAGTTTCAAATATAATCCCCCAATTTCTTCAACTAGTTAAAAATCAACATAACACAAGTATTAAGAAATTTAGAACAGATAATGCTCCTGAACTAAGTTTTATAGAATTGTTTAAAGAAAAAGAAATAGAGCATCAATTTTCTTGTGTATCAAGACCAGAACAAAATTCTGTAATGGAGAGGAAGCATCAGCACATCTTAAATATGGCTAGAGCTTTATATTTTCAGTCTAAAATTTTGCTACAATATTGGGATGAGTGTTTTCTTACAGCTGTTCATTTGATCAATAGGACTCCTACATCTTTACTTAATTGGAAAACACCTTTTGAGTTACTAAATGGCCATCTAGCTGATTATAGCAGGTTAAAAGTGTTTGGATGTCTTACATATGGGTCTAGTTTATAAGCTCATAGAACCAAATTTGAACTGAGAGCTATACCTTCTGTTTTTTTAGGATATCCTCAAGGAATTAAAGGGTAAAAACTTTTAAATCTTGAAACAAGAGAAATATATAACACTAGAGATGTGATTTTCCATGACAAAAACTTCCCTTTTCCACAAGATAATGACCCAAACAAAGAAGATGTTTCGCATATTCAAGTACTGCCTACAGCTGTAGATTTGACTATTCATTCCAATATTTCTCAAAAGGATATTAAAGAAAAAGAAGTACTAAAGCAAAGACCTGTCATTAATATAGCTAATGATATCAATGTCCCTTTGATAGAAGATGTCATTTCAGAAGAAAAAGATAAAGTAGACATTGACCACACCCTCATCCAAGACACATCTACAACTGAGAATACAGAAATCTTGGAAAATCCAATAGATAACATTGAACCTTTGCAAAACACCTTGGACAATATACCTGAAAATCCTATAGAAAATGCTCCCAATATTAGAAAAACCAGTCGTTCCACTAGACAACCATCTTATTTGAACGACTATCATTGTGGTTTTATCTCCAAAGAAAAAACTCCTACCTTATCCATAAGATATCCTTTAAAAGACTTTGATTCCTATGAAAAATTGTCTTCAAAATTCAAAGCTTTTTCTTTAAAAATATCAACTCAGAGAAGGGGGTATCAAATTAGTTTTTGGTTTTGTTATTCACTTAAGGGTATCATTGTGATTACATGAGATAGATTGGTTATTTCTGTTTTGTGGTTTATAAACCCTATAAATGTATCGAGCCCCCCTTCTAGATAATCAATGAGATACTTTCTCCTTCACAAACTCTTTCTTTCTCCTGTGTAAACTTAAGAACAGGTTCCATAACCAATAAAAATCCACACTAAATGACCTAGAACAATGAAGATTCAAAGAAAACTGAAGTTAACAAACAAACTAGAAGCCAAATCGGAGGCGGCGGAGAGGAATCCACGGGCACCGGTAGAAGAAGCTACAACGTCGACGACTGTGACGGAGGAGGCATGCGATTGTGACGGAGGAAGTTGGCGAGTGTGGTGGCTTTTTGTCGATAAAATCACAAGAGATGTGGAGGCTTGGAGTTGGGCATAATCGCAAGTGAGGAGGCAAGTTTAGGAGAGAAAATCTAGAAGTTAGGGTTTACTTTTTTAACTTTCTTTTATTTATTTTACATATTAATTATTATTATTTTTTTTTACAAAAACTAAATATAAATTTCTTTTACTTTTAATTTTTTTATCTTTTGCGGCTCCCTTAAATTTAAAAATTACCATTTTTTGTTAAACAAATTTTTTTTATTGCAAAAACTTTTTATGACAATTACTAAAATGTCATAATTTTAATATTCATATTTCGATGAACATTTTCAGAAAAATAAAAAATTATGACACTTGATAGAATGTCATAATTTTATTGTGAAATCTTTATGAAACTTTATTAAAATGTTATCAATTTTATGATAGTTAATAACTGTCATAAGTTTTCAAAACTAAAAAAAATTGTTCTTCTCCACTTAAAATGCACGTTTTAAGATATTGACAGTTTTCTAAATTTCTTCTTAACTTTTAGATTGGTTGAATGTCATAGAATGTCATACTTGTAGTAGTGAATGTTGTTTTTGTTATATTAAAAAATATTGGGCATTGGATCGGATCCAAAACCGAACTGAACCAATTGAAAACCGAACCATTGGTTCTATACTTTATTGGACATTAGATCGGATCCATTTTTAGAAAACCAAAGATATCGGTTCGGTTGTCGGTTTGGCACAAAACCGACAAAAACCGAACCGAATCACCCCTAATCTCTATAGCGCCTTTTTTTATTCCGACGTCCACGACTTGAAAACTCATCTATACTCGCTCCATTTCAAAATCCTGCACATCCACGTTGCATGATCTAATCCTCGCGAGTATTAGTCTCATTTGTACACTCCCGAGTGGCCATTAAACCCTACCACTTTTTCAAATTCTTTTGTTTTATAATAATATAACAACAACCGTGATGTCATTGTCAATGACCGTTATGCATATTTCTCATTTCCTCCTCTCTAATTCTCCGGCGAAACTCCAACGGTTTTTTTAGAAAATGTTGAACACAACTCTTATGTGGGAAACACCAACACCTTTTATTAAGACGACTAAAGAAGAGATTACAAGACAAGTGTTTATGACTAACACTACAAAATCACTCTAGGACTCTTTTGAAGACACTTT
>JBBMKA010072098.1:0-15627 GCA_037833695.1 Sechiopsis laciniata | reverse complement strand
AGCTTGCAGATCGGTCAATTACTTATCCTGAAGGGAAGATTGAGGATATTCTAGTACAGGTTGACAAATTCATTTTCCCAGCTGATTTTATTATTCTAGACTACGAAGCTGATGAGGAGGTGCCAATTATCCTGGGTAGACCTTTCCTTAAGATAGGCCATACATTGGTGGATGTATATAAGGGGATAATAACATTGAGAATGAATGATCAAGAAGTGCAATTCAACATTGACAATTCAATGAAATATCCATCTGATATGGAGCATTGTTCGTTTCTCAGTACAACCGAAGATGTCCTAGAAAAAGCTGCTAAGCAAGTCAGAACAGCAAACTTAATGACTGAAGCAGACCAGCTAGAAGAAATGTTAGGGGCATTAAGCGAAGATGAACTAGAAGCATGTAATGCTTTGATAACCATGAGCCAACTCGAGCCCCTGAATTTAAGAGAGCACATTAATCCGCCCATGGAGCCATCGATAGACAGACCACCATTGTTGAACTTGAAGCTGTTGCCTCAGCATTTGAAATACGCATACTTGGGAGCAGAGAACACTCTCCCCATCATTATATCTGCTGAATTAATTATGAAAAATGAAGTAATGCTGCTAGGTCTGTTGCGGCAATAAATAGGCTTGACCCTTGCAGATATTACTGGCATAAGTCCATCATACTGTATGCATAAAATCAACAGTGAAAATGGGAAATTCAAGTCTACTGAACAGCAAAGAAGGCTAAACCCTGTGATGAAAGAAGTTGTAAAAAAAGAAGTGATCAAATGGCTGGATGCTGGAATCATTTACCCTATCTGCTATAGTAATTGGGTGAGCTCTATTCAGTGCGTGTCAAAGAAGAGTGGAATGACAGTGATAAAAAATGATGCCAATGAGTTAATACCAAGTAGAACTGTTACTGGTTGGAGAGGCTACATAGATTACAGAAGACTCAATAAGGCAACTAAGAAGGACCATTTCCCCTTGTCGAACATTGACCAAATGCTTGACAGGTTAATAGGGCAAGAGTATTATTGCTTCTTATATGGTTATTCTGGATATAATCAAATAACCATAGATCCTAAAGACCAGGAGAAGACGGCATTTACACGTTCGTATGGTATCTTTTCTTTTAGTCGAATGCCTTTCGGGCTATGCAATGCACCAGCAACATTTCAACGTTGCATGCTAGCAATCTTCTCAGACATGATAGAAGGCATTGTTGAAATCTTTATGGATGATTTTATAGTATTCAGAAAAATATTTGATTTGTGCTAGCTTAACCTTGGGAGAGTATTGAAGTGTTGTATGGAAACAAACTTGGTATTGAACTGGGAAAAATGTCACTTTATGGTAAATGAAGGAATAGTCCTTGGGCATCGCGAAAGAAGGAATAGAGGTGGATCGTGCTAAGATAGAGGTGATAGAAAAGTTGGAACATCCATGTAATGTCAAGGGGCATTAGAAGTTTCTTGGGGCATGCAGGTTTCTACAGGAGATTCGTCAAGGACTTCTCGAAAATCTCAAAGCCATTATGCGAATTACTGGAAGTTGATTGCAAGTTCCACTTTAGTGCAGGCTGTTTGAAGGCATTCAATGCTTTAAAAATGATCTGATCACCACGCCAATCATAATTGCACCAGATTGGAATAAGCCATTTGAATTGATATGTGACGCTAGCGACTATGCTATTGGGGCCGTTTTAAGTCAACGAGGTGAGAAGTTGCTGCAGACAATTTATTATGCTACTAAGACGTATGAAGCTCAACTTAATTATACGACAACAGAAAAGGAGATGTTGGCAATTGTATTTGCTTTGGAGAAATTTTGATCTTATCTTGTGGGATCGAGGATCGTGGTGTTTATAGACCATGCTGCAATTTGCTACTTAATGAGCAAGCCCGATGCTAAACCAAGATTAATTCGATGGATATTATTATTTTGACCTTGAGGTAAAAGACAAGAAAGAAAGTGAAAATATTGTGGGTGACCATTTATCTAGGTTTAAGCAAGTGCATGAAATGGAAAAAAACATTCCAATTGTGGAAAGTTTCCCTGATAAAAAATTGTTTACATTTTCAGCATTACAAGCCACAGAGCGACCATGGTTTGCTTATTTTGCTAATTATCATGCTAGTGGAATTTTTTCTCCAGATCTGACAAGAGAACAAACTAAGAAGTTTTATGCTGATGTTAAGTTTTATTTTTGGGACGAGTCATTCCTGTTTCGACAATGTGCTGACAACATCATCAGACGGTGTGTGCCTGAAAGTGAAGTCAAGGGAATCCTAGAACGATGTCATAACTCCCCTTACGGTGGACATTTTAGAGCGTTGAGAACCGCTGCTAAAGTATTTGAATCTGGGCTATATTGGCCCACAGTCTTTAAGGATGCCCATCATTTTGCTAAGACATGTGATAAATACCAGAGGCGTGGGAACATTGAGGTGTGGGATGAGATGCCAATGACATGCATCTTTGAAGTCGAACTGTTTGACATTTGGGGCATCGACTTCATGGGCCTATTCCCGCCATCCAAAGGTAACCTTTACATTCTAGTTGCAGTAGATTATGTCTCAAAATGGGTGGAAGCGATTGCCAGGCAAGTAAATGATGTCAAAATAGTGATTCAATTTTTACATAGAAACATCTTCTCGCGATTCAGAACGCCTAGAGCATTGGTGAACAATGAAGGAGTGCATTTTATCAATCGAGCTATGGCCAATGTTTTGATGAAGTATAATATTAAGCATCGAATGGCTACACCATATCACCCTCAGTCAAATGGGCAAGCTGAGATTTCAAATAGGGAAATCAAAAGCATTTTGGAAAAAGTTATTGGGCCATCAAGAAAAGACTGGTCAATGCGGCTTGAAGACTCGCTATGGGCATATAGAACAACATTCAAAATGCCTTTGGGAATGTCTCTGTATCAACTTATTTTTGGGAAGTCATGCATTTGACTCTTAAGCTGGAGCATAGAGCATTCTGGGCTCTGAAGAAATTGAACTTAGACTTAACCTTAGTTGGGTCGGAGAGGATGATTCAGCTTCTCGAGTTGGACGAACATAGACAATGTGCATATGAGAATGCAAAGATGTACAAAGAGAAGACAAAGGCTTGGCATGATAGAAAGATAAAGCCTAAAGCATTTTAGGCTGGACAATGAGTGTTTTTTTTGTATAATTCTCGATTTAAATTATTTCCTGGAAAACTTAAGTCTAAGTGGTCCGGCCCTTTCATAATTATGCAGGTGAATACCAGTGGAGCCATCAAGCTAAGGAATAAGGAAGATGGAAGCGAATTCATGGTGAACGGACAGCGTTTAAAGCATTATTGGGGCGAAGATTTCAGAATGGAGAAATCTTCGTAGGGCCTTTCCAGCGAATAGAAGTTCTGTGGCACTTGGAGCATTGGAATGTTTGGTATCTTCAATTTATGCTCCAAGCACGTGTCTTGTGTTAATATTTCCGATCATGAGATTTATCTTGCATCTATTTATGTTTTATTTATTGCATTTTATCTTCTGCTCTCTTTTCATGATAAGCTTTGATCTTTGGATCTTCCCTCAATGGCTTCCCACTTCTTAATTCTATAGATTGCACTTGTTCCTTCCCATCCCTTTTTGAAGATTCAGTATCGGATGGTAGCTTTTCGGAGGGTCTACTTCTCAATTCTGATGCTAACTGGCCCATTTGAATTTCTAAGTTTCTCATAGCTGCTTGCTGGCTTTGAATAGCGGCCTGCTAACTTTGCATACTTGCATCATTTTTTACAATGTATTCTTTAAACAAGCTCTCTAAAGAAGTGCCTGGAATGGGCTAAGGCTGATTTGGCTTTTGATAACCCTTGTTGTTAAATCCTTGCACGTTCTGATTTACAAATCCAGGTGGTTGCTGTATTTTTGCCTGCCCCTACTTGGTGTTCACAGCATTTTCTTGACCTCCCCAGGAAAAATTCGGGTGCTGTCTCCAGTCAGGGTTGTAAGTGTTTGAATACGGATTGTTCACTAGTCTTTGATTACTCACATTTTCCATGTACATCACTGAGGCAGGGTTGTGCTGGCAGAACTCATATGTGTGCCCCTCACCATAATATATACAACTTTTCGCTTGTATTTGATTGACGGGTTCAACACTCTGTGACTTGGTAGTATTGTCCATTAGCATATTCTTCATTTCATTTGCCATTCTTGCTACTTCAGCTCGCAATACTGTCAACTCATCTACTTCTAATTGCCCTCATTTCTTCACAGTACTTCGCCTTGGCTGGGACCATTGGTTATTGTTCATCGAGAATGTTTCTAATATCTCGTAAGCCTCATTATATGTCTTCTTCATCAACGAACCATTAGCTACCGTGTCTAGTATTATCTTGGATGGGTTATCCAATCCATTCTAGAATTGCTCCATTTGCACTGGATAAGATATACCATTTTGCAGACACCTTTCCCACGCCTCACTCACTGATTCATCTTTATGCTGCCGAAATATGGTAATTTCATACCGAATATCTGTATTTTTAGTTGCGGGAAGTACTTGATCAAAAACTTTTCCACTAACTGATCCCAAGTTTCTATTGATCTTGCTGGCAATGTGTTCAACCACGCTTTTGCTCTATTTCGCAATAAGTATGGGAATAATGTCAACCGCAGGTTGTCTTTAGTTACTTCTGGAATCCTAAATGAATTGGTGACTTTAAAAAATGAGCGTAGATGCATGTGAGGATCTTCAGATGCATGACCATAGAATTGTCCAATTATTTGTAGCATCTGAAACATAACAAGTTTCGGTTCAAAGTTTCTAGCTCTGATATCTGTTCTTAAAATTCCAGGATTCGGCCCATGTGCAGCATAATCAACACAATCTCTGATTGCTCTATCCCTTTCATCTATAGGTTGATTTGGAATAGCATTTGGGTTTGCAGCATTAGCATTGTTGACATTCAGATTCTACATAGCAATTGGATTTGGTCCAACGTTCTGAGCATCAATATGCAGAGCATTCTCTAGATAATTTCCTTGCTGATTAGCTATTATGACTCTTGCTTCTCTTCGATTTCTATGAAACGTACGTTCTAGCTCAGGATCAAATTGAAATTCTAACTCAGGGAAATCACTCATGCACTGTCAAAAACCTGAAACAACAACACAATGCTGTTAACACTTGTAACAATTAAGCACTACTTTTCAAACAACACTTAAACAGAATTAAAATCCCAGTCCCTAGTAACGGCGCCAAAAACTTGGTCGACATCTGAGACTGCTCGAATGATTAGATATAAATCTAGTCGAATAATGCACTTTAACGTATGATATTTCAAGCATTCATCAGATAAGCACGCAAGTATATGTGGTCATATGCAATCAAGTGATAAGATAAGTAATTCTCCTCAGGGACTAGGTTATCTAAGTAAGTGTTAAGTGAAGAGTCACGAACATAAAAGTAAAGGAGATTTTTGGTGATCGATTGAATTCTATTGAGTAACATGTAATGCGATGAAAATTCTAAAGACACTACTAAACTAACGAAATTAATTGCAATAAGCACGATGTTGTTAACTTCAGACAGTGGGAAACAATAACAAAATATTAAGAGTGTGTAATGCGACAGTGCTACAATGAAATGCTAGAAACAGTAGCAGATACTCTAATGAGATGACAGACTCGGGTTAATAGTAGGTTAAGTGTGATAAACATGCAATAAGGGTGAGCCTATGGTGAGAAGCAGACTCCACACAACACGTGATTAAATGCTCTTTCTTAAGATGCATTCATTCTCTTCGAGCTTGAGCTCTCGCCTCTAAACTCGAAGCTAAAAATAATGAAATGCGCACTAGCGAGGTGACTATCTTTAGCCTCCTTCTAAAATGGTGAAGAATGTCACTAGCATAACGAGATTGTTTTAAAAAGATCCTTGTAGAGTTATGTTCAATTTTGAGACCTAAAAAGTAGGTTAGAGCTTCAAGGTCTGTCATGTTGATAACTTTCAATTAAAGAGTTATTTAGGTTATTATCTTCATAAATTCTAAGTGATTTATGCATTAATTTGAATAATTCTTGAAGTTAGAATGACATTAAGATAGAAAATTTATATAAATATCTTGCATATGATTTTTAGGAGCTTAGAATGAAAAGTTAAGCAAAACTAAAGGTTTTTAAAGTAAATTATGGATCTTAGACGCTTTTAAGTTAAAGATCCCACATTTTGCTGATTTCTTGTTATATCTACAGGAGTTGGGAATATCATTAGCTTTGCATCTAGAGGAATGGAAGGCTGGAATACGATGACGGACGCTTTAGAAGTTGTAGAATCACAAGATCCTTCCAGACCAAATCGTAAGAATCTGGGGATAAGCTGCCAAAGATAAAATACGATAAAAGATATTCTCAAATCCAACTCCAATTTGGAACAAAAGGTCTTTACCAAATCATATTTCAAATCATATTCTAAATTCGATTCCTTTATCCCCAAGCCTAATTGGAGCCTATAAATAAGAGAAGAATGAAGAGAAAAAGTGTGTGTGTGTGTTGTTGGAGTTATTCTCCTGCAATCGGGATTAGGGTTTCAAAGCGAAGTTCGTGATTCCTATACGTGCCCTTCAGCAGCCGCCATCAATTTATCTTAGTTTTCTATAGCTTTCATATTTATTTAGTAGTGTTTGTTAGGAGTAGTTTTCTGTTATAGTTTCCCTTTGACGCACGACATTATTCCTTTGAATGTAAATTTTCTTAGTTTACTCTTCTGCTATGTCTTCTGCTTTAATCATGTTATTTGTCTTTATTACTTGCATGTATAGCTAAACACATAGGCAGAGGTTAAGGGGACGAGGTTGTAGAAGCATGTACTGAGTAAAAGGGAGTTAATAAATGATACATGTTGAATTATGGTCTTAATTTATAGTAAATGTCGATCGGTCATCCACATGAACTTGTAAGTTGTTAATTCGAAAGAAAAGATAGCTTAAGTCTAATTCACATGTATTATAAAAAAAAAGGTCTAATTCACATGTTCAGTAGGTTAGCGTAAGCTCTCTTACACACTTAAGTAGAGTATAGGGATAAACGTTCTACTATTGCATGCGACTCATTGTTTAGAAGCTACACTGATTCGCAGTAGGAGTCGGAGTTAGTGTAAACAAATGCGAAAGAAAATGTTAAGTGAAGTATGATATTTACTACTTACCATTAGTTACCCTAGGAATTGTTAGACACTTCCCACAACCTTAACCAAAGCCTTAGTTTAATTTCGCATTTAGATTTAAACCTAATAAAACCCCAAACAAGTTCTCTTTACTTTTCTATAGGACTCTTAGATTAATTAAACTAATTATAGACATCAATTCCTGTAGAGAATGATAAATAAATACTTATCACTTGCTGCATAATCGATTCTAAAGGGTAAGATTTTAGTATCTTACTCTTACGAATTTATCTTTATTGTATTGCACTAAATAATCACATCACATGTCAAAAGAAACTTGTAATTTGCTTATTAATTCTTTGACAAGACAAGGATTATTACTGGTTAAAACTATATCATCCACATAAAGGAGAAGATAGGTTATTGAACCATGTTCATTGCGAATAAATAAGAATGGAACACAAGAAGAAGGAATAAGATCATTGTCCAAAAGTGTGGATGTAAAACATTCAAACTAAGCACGAGGTGCTTGTTTAAGACCATACAAGGATTTTCAAAATTTACAAACAAAAGATGGATATTCAGGATAGAAAAAACCTTAGGATTGTTGTATATAGAGCACCATGAAGGAATGAATTTTTAATATCTAATTGTCTTAATTTCCATTCATATTTGGTAGAAAGAGACATGATTATTCTAAAAGTTAGTTTCTTAATAACGGGCGAAAAAGAATAATCAACTCCCTCAGTTTGATGGAAGCCTTTAGCTACTAAGGGTCCTTTGTAGCAAGCTATACTTCCATCTTCGTTCCATTAAATCCTTTGGACCCATTGATAACTCTAAATAATAGAGTTATTTAAGCCTTATCTCTAACGCATTCTTACATTTCATGAAAGAAATAAAAACATTATAGGTAGAATTACTATTAGAAATTAAGATATGCATATAAGTTCTGCATGGAGAGTCCATCGAGCTTTAAGATAAAAAAAATTAGGATTAACTGATACTTTGTGTGTAGAATTATAGACGCTTTGAGCAAATACATGCCTAGAATCTAATTCTCGGTAATGCCATATTTTATGTGCAGGTTTTGGGAACACTTTGCATTGCATAAGAGGTCAGAGAGAAAGAATCAACGCTTCTAAAAGGTGCAGATTAGGAAACTCTTTCGAAAAATCACGGAAATATAGGAAGATCTTTTATCATGTTGCAAAGAATAGTGACAAGCTCCAGAATCTTCTGATGTTCAATACTTGGGTTCCAAGAAAGACAAACATTTATAAATAATACGTGAAGGATTGATATTCAACTATTACTGGATTGTTAGGGTTTCACCATTGATGGATTGCGAGGTTGTTGACTGATGCATTTTGGGTTCTTATATAAATGTACAGTAATTAACTCGGAGCAAACCTATTGCTAAGTGTGACTCGGAATCGCTTACACGCAAGTATATACGGTCAAAATGCATAGAGTGATAAGTATTTGTATTTTATTGTTCTCTACAGGGAGTTTGTAGCGCATTGATATAACTTAAGGGTAAAAAAAAGTAAAAGACATGAATGCAATCTAGAAGGTGTGTTTGATCATAAATAAGTAAATAAACGCCTAATGTTAGTGAGTCAATCTAAATTGTAGATATAATATGTACGCTTTGCTTGACGAGATGGAAATCACACTTCCGTTACAAATGAAATCTTCTGTATCCGATGGCGTAGAATTCAGCTTTCGCTGCAATCCCACACAAATTAACTCAAGGCTTCGGAAGCGCTAGCAGAGTTAACCTTAACTCTTTTAATGGTGCAAAAGAATTTGCACCAGACTAACATAACCTACTGGGTTTTCTGCCAGTTTTCTCTTTCGAGTTTGCTAGAGGTGAACATATGTGGGTAGCTGGCCGACACATGCTTAGTTAGCAAACAACATTATAAATTCTACTCACTCGCATCCATATTAGAGTTAACAACCTAAATCCAACTTGTGCTACATAAGAATTAACATTAATTAACTAGTGAGGAGATGCTCGCATTATAAACTAGTTTAAGCAAGATAACTTGT
The DNA here is from genome assembly GCA_037833695.1 of Sechiopsis laciniata. Lineage (NCBI taxonomy): Eukaryota > Viridiplantae > Streptophyta > Magnoliopsida > Cucurbitales > Cucurbitaceae > Sechiopsis > Sechiopsis laciniata. The sequence continues at coordinate 6,437 of JBBMKA010072098.1, read as the reverse complement.
CATGAGAAAATTAGCACATACTAAACTTAACTTCAAGCCCCTTTTCGGAGCACTTGACTGCAATCTGCCAGTTCATTGCCCATAGATTTACCTTTAAGAACAAGCTTTGCGTATGCAACTAGTGAGATGGTTATTCCTAACTTCCCTATGAAATGCTTGAGACTAAGCATTGCCTAGAGATTACGGTGAGGTTAAGCCCTTAGTGTTCTCTTTTACAAGGAAAACGCTAAGTACTCGCAGGTGGATTGTCAATCGGCCAACAATAAATATAATCAACCCTCGTTCTTACTAATTTTCCCCTTTAACTGGATTTCAAATTAGTTAATAACACTACATGATTCTCCTAAGTTGCTTTTTAATATTAACCCTACTCATAAATTGCTTAACAGGAGATCAAGTCTGAAACAAAAGATGCATATTATTAACTTTAAGAAAACATTACAATCTACTCCTACAAGATGCAATTAAAATACAATACATACTGAAAAATACTAAGATGTACTAGACTACAATATACTATAGAGTTGGTGGAATTGTCATCACTGTTGCTAGTGATGTCTTCTTCTATAAACACCGCATGGTACTGAGTTCTTCCAGGGCTACAAATGAACAAACTTCGCGAGATCTCCCAAGAGACCTCAACGTCTTGATCGCCCATCAACAATAGTATCCTCTTCGAACTAGCACACCTAATTCTTTCAATTACTTCTCCATTTATAGCATCCAAGGTTTCTTGATGATCACGCTCAATCTTCGCGCAGATCTCTGTCTTGAATATTCGATTGTCAATTCTTTCCATCCTCATTCCAGTGATTCCGTAATTTGATTATCATCCAGTCTTTCCTTTTCTGTTCTGTTGACTCATCCGTTTCATTCGTCATCTGCATTCGCAATGCGTTTCCTGCTAGTTTTAACTCGTCAGCGAGTTTCGAGTAATAGTCACACTTTTCGTGCTTATGCGCGCATTTTGCATCTTAAAATCGCATTATTCTCAAACTTCTAGTATGCACGTGCTATTGGTTAACATGCTGGATAAATGTGAATGTAGTTGATTAATTTCCCTTTTCATGCTGTTTACTTGTTTAATTTTGAATTACATGAAAAGTTTTAGAGGCTTAAATAGTGCTATTATTTAGCACTACTAGTTGTCGAGGGGTGTCGTTTGAACCCTTGGCCATGTCTATTGTCTGTGGAACTTTAGCAAGCTAGTATCAAGGTGTCTGTCGAAGTTCAGAAATTGCAAGTGACACCGGATCAGTTCTTCACCAGCCCGCTTTTATCTGATTTCTTTATCGTTTTCATAACTTAGGATTTCCTTTCTTTTCTTGATTTGAATTCTTATGAGTAGCATGTAACACAACTTCTTGGATTATGTTATGCTGATTGTTTATCTTTTATCTGCCTGTATTCTCATGCATATTTACATTCTTAACTAAGATGCATGCTAAGAAAAAGTGAAAGAACGAATAAGTGATTAATAATGATTCATAATAAAGAAAGATGATTTAATATTTACGGCGGTTTCTTTAATTAGCCAAGATCGATTAACAAACCATCTATGACTCGCTTTTCATTCACCTCGGGAGAGTGGGTGCTAAGGGAATAACTCAACCGTAATCGTTAGGTTATGCTTGATCTCTCACATATTTAGGAATAGGATTAGGAATAAAATTTCCACTAATTGCATGCTTATCACTTATTATAATTCTAAGACTTCGAACAGGTGTCGAACCTTGTACACTATTTTCCAAAAGGGAGTTTTAAGACCTAAGTGTAGCATGAACTAAACTTCTTACCAATATTTATCATTAATGAACATTAACCGCTTTCTTTTCAAACTTAACTTGCTCTTTAATAAATTAGTTCGCTAGACGTAGGAATCAAACCACCACCCAACACCCCAAGACTTTTAATTCTGCATCAACTCTTAAGTTAACACTTTTGATAAACCAATTTCCTCTGGAGAATGATAAAAATCTATATACTTATCACTTGTTGCATACTAGACTGTGTATACTTCTATAACATGCGATTCCAAAGCATAAGGTCTTAGCATTAACGTCTTATACTTAGAATGGTAAGTGGTAGAACTAGGTACAAAATCTAAATTTAATGGTTGGTCTGGAATAGATGGTTTATTAGCTGTAGGTAATGAAATAGGGGAGGGAGTAGGTATGAAGATTTCATTATGAGTAAGGGAGGTACCAAAAGTAGTTGAAGTTAGAGAAGATTTCTGCCCTGAAAAATATGCAAAAGGGAAGGATTTTTCATAAAAAACCATATGTCTTGAAATATAGAACTTTTCATTAGTTGGATTAAAATAGACATATCCTTTGTACCTTAGAGGATATCCTACAAACACATGCTCAAAATTTCTAGGTTCAAATTTATTTATTGTATAAGGTCCAAGAAGGGGATAACATGAACATCCAAAGATTCTGAGAAAAGAATAATCAGGAATTGTTGAGTATAAGAGTTCAAAAGGAGATTTGTTGCCTAGTGTTGAGGAGGGCAGTCTATATATAAGGAAAGTAGTTGTAGCACAATAGAATGACAAGAATTTATTTGGTACATGAGATTTTGAAGAAGAGACCTTGTGGTTTCAATGATATGTATGCGCTTCCTCTCAGTTACCCTGTTTTACTCAGGAGTGTGAGGGCAGGACTATTGGTGAAGAATACCCTTGGTTTCAAGAAAAGATTAAATAATGTTGTTGACAAACTCACCACCACCATCACTTCTAAACACTTTAATTTTCTTGTTCAAAATTTTCTCAATAAGAGGTATGAATTTAAGTAAGACAGAAGAAACATAAGATTTAATAGACAATAGAAAACAACCAAGTGTATTTGGTAAAATCATCAATGAAAGTAACGTAGTATTTAAATACATTAACATAAGGTTCAGGGCCACGACCCCATACATCACTTTGTATTAACTTTAAGGTGCAGTAGAAAAGGAACTAGAAATAGGAAAACTTGTTTACACATTGTGCCTTCAAGGCAATGTTTGCATATAGATTTATCTATATGTAAGGGATAGCTAAAAGAACTAACAACATGTTTTAGAACAGGAAAACTAGGAATTCCTAGTCTATCATGCCAATGAGAAGCTTCAGTTTTGACTCCCATTTGAGCCTGCATATATGAACAGGAATTGATAGGTTGTATAGGATTCATTCCATTTAAACTAGGGCCTGTAAAAAGATTTTTATTTGCTTTACAATCTTGAATAGTAAATTTTGATGCTTCAAAGATAATGCGACAGTTATTACCCACACATAATTGGTGAACAGATAAGAGATTGTTTGATAAATGTGGTACACAAAAAAGATTTCTTAAGATAAAGGAATGAGATAAGGTTCGAAGAATACCTGAACCCTGATGAGAGATTGATAGATTTTAGCCGTTGCCTATAATAACATTATCCTCTCCGTTGTAGGCAGCAAAAATATTAAAATTTCCAAAATCATGTGTGATCGGTTGAGACTGCTCGAATAATTAGATATAAATTTAGTCGAATAATGCACTTTAACGTATGATGTTTCAAGCATTCAATAAATAAACACACAAGTATACGCGTTCATTTGCAATAAAGTGGTAAGTTTTACAAGTCCTTCTCCACAAGGACTAGCTTATCTAAATAAGCGTGGATAAAAAAAAAGTCACGTACAGAAAAGTAAAGGAAATGATGGTGGTAGACTATTTTTACTAAGTATGAAATTAAATAACATGCAAATGCGACAGAAATGCTAAAGACATTGTTGAAATTAACCAAAACATGCACAATGTTATTAACTTCAGAAACAAACAACAATTAACAGAATGCAACGAATTTTCAATGCAAGAGTACAAAAGTAATAATGTTGTAAACAATAGATTTTACTTCAATGAGATGATAGGTTCGGGGTAAGGGTGTTTTGAGTGTGATTAGCATGCATAAAGGGTAAGTTTAGGGTGAGAACTGGACTCCGCACAACATGGGATCTAACGCTCTCTTTCAAAATGCACTCATGCTCTTCGAGTTTGAGCTTTCGCGTTTAAACTCGAAGCTATGAACAATGAAATGCGCACGGTGACTATTTCTAGCCTCACTCATTAACAAGTAGGAGTTCCTAACACTGAAACTAATGGACATGAATAGTATATCTCTAATCCTTCTCTCTCTCGAGATGAAATGAAAAGAAAACATGAATGAAAGATCAATCGAAACATGCTTTTAGTTAAAACGCCTATTATGTCTTATTCCAACATCCCCCTACTCACCCGAGATACATGCTTCACACACTCATCCCTCAACCCTCACCTATATGAGTTTAACTCATGATTATGCTGAAAAGAACAAGAATAGAAGATGGGAATGTTGTAAACATCATGCAACATAAACTAGTAATATCAAGAATAGCAGATGAAGGTAGAATAGCAATGGAACAATAACCAACCAGCTTAAATATAACCGAAGAGCAGCAAACAACACAAAATAACCCACAAGAAGATGAAGAAAACTTCGAAATGCATTAAATTGCTACAAAAAACTATACATCAAGCATCCAACAGAAATTTCGAGCTCAAACTATAATCTAGAAGGTAAACGACGAAAACTACAAATGAAGGAAAAAGAAGAAGGTTCTAAAAAGGAAAATGTAGAAGAGCAGAAATAAATGCTGCAAACACTGATGACACCTTGATGATTCTTGACAGCTCCCAAATCGGTCACTTCACAATTTTCTAGAAAAGTTGTAGCCCCCTTACTTCATCCAAAAAAATTCCTTTATACACTCCTTAACTTCATACTAGATCAACGGCTGAGATTCTAGGGCAAAAGGTGTTTTACTCTCCAATCTAGGGCCGACCAGATCTGACCTACAACAGAGGGACCACGTGCCAGCTGAGCGAATGCTGAAGACATTGGCATTTCCTTGAAATGGCTTTTCTTTTCTTCAATTCAACTCCTCTGATGCAGACATGGCTCAGCATTCTCAGCACTCCAAAAATCCTGAAATGATAGCAACAAATTAACGAGACAAAGGGGTCCTGAAATGCGTTCGCGAGTGCTTCAAACATTAACATTTCGTCACTAAAAATCTCTTTTTCTTAATATTTTTTATCCTAGCCTCATTTGCTACATGCAATGAAATTTAAGCTTAACTCCCTATTCAAAAGTGATTCTATGCACTGAAAACAGATAATAATTCCTGATTCTTCGTTAAAACATCCTAATTGGAGGACTAAATAACTCTCTAATTGAGAGTTATCAATGTGCCAGATGAGCGTTGGAGCCAGAGTGGAATAACAAAATAGAGGTATCTTAAGATGGAGGAGGGTTAGATGTAGATCGTTGAGGAGTAGACGATGTTGAGGCAACCATAGTAGCAGTCCAGCAGGTGGAACACGTCCTTGAAAAGAATAGTTCATTTGATTGTAGCAGTAGAGAGCATTGTGCCTAAAACGATGACATATTTAATAGTTTACTTTATGTGGATTATCATTTGGATCAATTTTATTTGGAGTTGGATTTGGAAGATTGTTTGAAGATGAACTAGAACTCTGTCTAGTGAAAAAAATTCCTGACTGTAATCGATTTGGAAGATTGGTCGAAGATGAACCAAAACTCTATCGAGTGAAAAAGTTTCCTAACTGGAATCGACCTTGACCATCACCATTATGACCTCTTCCTCGTTGGGATCCTCTCCAAGAACCACGCGAATTGGAATGTTGAACATTAACTGCCATTGTTGCTAAACTTGTGGATTCATCAATCTTTGCTTGTCTTTCAATTACGAGTTCCTCAGTCTTTAGGAGGATATGAAGTTCATCAAAAGTGAGACTTTGAGGGCGTGAACTCAGAGTTGTTTTGAGCATATTATATGCACTTGGTCATCCATTGACAACATATATCACACTGTCTTCAAAATCAATGGTACTTTAGCAATAGCAAGTTTGTGAAGAAGATTCTTGACTCTTTTGATGTAGGAACCAATATTTTCATTTTATTTCTTGACAAGACCTTTTAATTCTGTCTTTAGACTGATTATACTAGTGCGGGTAGTTGTTGAAAAATTCTTTATCAGTGTTTCCCACATATCTTTTGATGTTATCGATCTAAGAACATATGACAAGTCATCTTGGGTTAGAGTTGCACCAATTAGGGTCATAACTGCTTGATCTTTCTCATACCAAGTAAGATACTCTGGATTTTCTTCATCCAGTTCGTCTTTCTTAGAGATCTTTTCAGAGGGCGATGGAATTGTTCCATCAATATAGCCGAAAAGTTCGCCATGATCGTAGCAGAAAAGAAGAGTAAGATCTAGGCAAGAAGAAATTTGAGAGGAAATTGCAGCGAATTTGTGATTAGTCAATGAATGATAAGGCAACCCTAATTCTCAGCCCAAAGATCCAAGCTTATAATGAAGCAAGAACCCTTGAATTAAGAGATTA
>JBBMKA010072087.1:0-15627 GCA_037833695.1 Sechiopsis laciniata | reverse complement strand
GAGGTGACTTGAGTTAGTTAAGGACTACGACTGTGAGATATTGTATCACCCCGAAAAGGCCAATGTTGTGGCTGATGTGCTAAGTAGAAAGACCTCGTACTCTGCAGCTTTGTTAAGTTCTCAGGTTCATTGTGGAAAGAGTTCGAACGAGCTGGTATTGCAATGTTGTTAGGAGAGGTTACCGCCAGGGTAGCCCAGTTGACAGTTTAGCCATCGTTTAAGCAGAGGATCATTGATGGCCAGCTGAGTGATCCCAAGATGAAAAGGTTGGATTGAGATAGAGATCAAGAGGATGGAGATTTTGTTTCATCTAGCACCAGACGTAGGTTTGAAGTTTAAAGGTCGGGAGTGTGTTCCAGCTGACGCCGGACCGCGAGCCGAGTTACTTGTAGAGGCACGTAGCTCTCCGTTTACTTGGCACCTAGGAGGTACCAAGATGTATCAGATTTTCAAGCAGACGTCTGGTAGATGGATTTGAAAAGAGATTTTGCTGAGTTGTTAGCCGGTGTCTCACTTGTCAGCAAGTGAAGGCTCCCAGATAGAAACCGACAGGTTTGTTGCAGCCATTGAGTGTGCCACAGTGGAAATGGGAAGAGTTTTTGTTGGATTTTATTTCTGGGTTGCCGAGGACGCCGAGAGGGTTTACTTAGATCTAGGTTGTTGTGGACAAGCTGACTAAGAGTGCACACTTCATCCTCAGTAGAGTTGACTATATTGTGGAGCAGTAGGCACAGCTGTTTTTGGATCAGATCGTCCGGTACCATGGGGTGCCGATGAGGATTATTTCAGGTCGTGACTCTCGACTCACTTCACACTTTTAGAGAGCGCTCTAAAAGGGTTTGAGAACCGAGTACAGCTTCAGTACTGCATTTCACCCTCAGACAGATGGTCAGGCAGAGAGGGTGAACCAGATTCTCGAGGTTATGCTACGAGCCGGTGTTTTAGACTTCCCTGGCAGTTGATATCAGTGCCTGCATTTGGTTGAGTTTGCCTACAATAACAATTATCAGTCGACGACTTAGATGACTCCGTTGAGGCTTTGTATGGTGAGCGTTGCAGGTGTCCAGTGTTCTGGCAGAGGTTGGTGACAGACAGGTTTTGGGGCCTGAGCCGTTACAGATGACTAGTGACGTAGTGCAGAAGATCAAGACTCGTTTGATGACAGCGCAGAGTAGGCAAAAGGGTTATGCCGATGTTCGACATAGAGATTTGGAGTTTGAGGTTGGCCAGCAAGTACTTCTGATAGTAGCGCTGTTGCATGGAGTTTTAAGGTTTGGTAAGCGGGGAAGTTGAGTCCCGAGTTTGTAGGACCCTTTGAGATCCTTGAGCGGATCGGATTCATGGCTTATCGTTTGGATTTACCCCTTCATTTGTAGCAGTGCACAATGTTGTCCTTGTGTCGATGTTTCATCAGGTTGTGGACTTTGAGCCGTTAAAGCTGTTAGAGGTTTTGAGCTTCGAGGAGAGGCCAGTACAGTCTTTAGCCGGGATCGCAAGATTTTACGTAGCAGAGAGATTAACTTGGTTAAGTTCAGTAGAGGAATCAGAAGACAGAGGAAGATATTTGGGAGTTAGAGGTTGTTGAGGACTTTTGCCTGGAGTTGTTTTGGTCTTAGGAACTTTCGGGGACCAAAGTCATAAAAGGAGGGAGTATTGTAATGGCCCAGTTTTCCATTCTGGTTCCCCAGGTATGCTCGGTTGTTGATTCGGTTGTTCAGTTGGGCCGTTAGGGCCGTTTGAGCCGTTAGGGGCATTTTGGTAATTTTGCCTTTAGGGGTAGTCTCATAATTATCCAGGATTTCGAGACCTTTCTGTTAATTGCTGAGTTTGAGTTTTCCTTCGGTTTCAGGTTTCCAGAGCTAGTGTTGCTGTTTAAGGAGTTTGGAGACTCCTTTGGTTAAAAAGGGGAAAAAGAAAGAAAAATGTGACTTCGCCAGGATTCGAAGCCGGAACTGCCTGAGGACACGTGTCACAATCCCTAAAGCCCTTCTCTTTTTACCGACACTATAAATACCTAGCCACTTATCCAAATTCACTTTTCTCTTTTTCTCTCTTTTTCTCCCAATCGCCAAAATCACTTTTCCCCTTCTCCTTCGCAGAAAACTCTTTCCCTTCGCCGAGATTAAGTCCCCTAGCCAAGAGCAGCTCCTTTGTCGTTGAAGCTTTGATTCGGCCGAGATCTTCACCGTTCGCTGCTTATCGTCGTGTACAGTCCCTCGCTCGCCAAGTTCCACGCACCCTTCGCCGAAACATTTCGTGCCACGGCGTCTTCACGAGTAACCATTCACCTCAGGTACGTTTCGCTCGAAACCATTCTTGTTCTCCGTGGATTTTCTGTGATCTGTTGTTAAGATCTAAAGACCTTGTGCTATTCGCAGCCTAGCGGTCGCTATTCCTCTTCGCCGTTCGCCTTCGCATAGCCCTTCGTCGCACGATCGAGTCCACCGCTGAAACCACGCTCGTTCGCTTGTTCGAGCCGATCCACCGTGCAGCGTCCGCCTTTGTCTTCACTCCAGCGAACCCTTCGTTCCAGCGCACATCCACGAACAGCTTTGCCTTCGCCTTCGCTAAAGCCTTCTGCCGAGTCTATCTTCTTGGTTTAGGGGTATGGCTTTTCGAGCCTTGTGCCTTTAGTTACCTAGTATTGTTTAGCTATTAGATATTAATTGTGTGCTTGCTAATTGCTATGCCTAGGTTGTACTCGTGTTAGTATTCTGCAGCTTAATGAGCATTATCTGTATTTTCGTTCTGCTTACTTTCCAGGTAAAGATTTCCTCACTGGGGTTGTGTGGACCCTGTGCTTGACATTGATATTTTTTCTGGTTGTGTGTTACTATTTTCTAAGCATGCTAGTGGATAGGAGTTTGAACGTATTTCTGTTTACTGAAATTGTTAGTAAATAGGCTTGCTTGCTTACTGCCTATGAATATACTCGTTAGTGGATAGGATTGTATGACTTGTCTGATAGGATCTTGTATGTAGATTTATGTACCCTGGATTGCACTACTATTGTTGCAGTGACTATTTTATCTGTGACTGTGTTATGCTGTATGATATTGTGCAATGTTATTGATGTTGAACTCTATTAGCTCTAGGGTAATCCGTAGCTAGATCTTGTTAGGTTGTCATCATCTAGAGGCTGAGAGAGGACCGACGTATGTGTCCCCACCGATCGGGCTATGAGGACAGATTTCTTACCCCCGATCGCCGGGTGTGAAATAGCTATCATACCAGCATAAGCCTAGTTTATGGCCTGCTAGAGCGGGGTCATTTCCTTGGTGTAAGCCTGCCTTAGGACGACCTTTAGCTTCAGGCGTTGGGTGTAATTCAGGCTGCCACAGTATGGTGCCAAGGGCCTCCCGCCTGCTGTGGATCAATGCTCACCTTTTCGAGTCTTAGGCATGCGCACCTGGACCAACATAGTTTGTGTAGGCCTACATTTATTCAGTTTGCAGGAGCATGCGGTGTTCGCGTATGTGCATTAGATGTTGAGAGGAGAGCTCCCTCGGGCTAGTGTATCAGTACATCTTCCATTCAGTTTAAAGCACGACGCTTGGGTACTCTCCCAAGCGTCCAGGATCAGCCTAGTTTGTTGGTCACCGTAGCCGAGAGTTAGAGACTCTCAAGATTCTTGAGGTTATTTTGATAACCCATTTGGAGGTCCACAGTGGATCCTTAGCTGAGAGTTAAAGACTTTCGATGGTTTGAGCATGATGTGATGTACTTGTGTTGAGACTGCCTTTGTGTTGCTGTTCTGCTTATATGCTAGGATGCTAGATGATGTAACTTGCGTACTGTACTCCGGTTGGGGATTCTTTTACTGAGTACCTTCGTACTCACCCTTATTTTCTATGGTTTTCCACTAGGTAACTTGGGACAGCACCGGGGCGGCTAGAGGAGGAGCTAACTGATCATGGGAGTCCGCCGCATAGTCTCTTTCAATTATTTTACGTTTTCAGCATGTTTATACTATTTTGGGAAAATTGTTTTAGTATTGTTTTCATATACTCGGGCCAGAGGCTTTATATTTTAATGGTTTTAATAACGGTTTTGAAGTTATCATTTTCCCTATCAACTGTTATATTTCTGTTGCTTGTCTTACTTGACGAATTTAATGGCTTTTAAATTCATGCATGCTGAGTAAGAACCGGGTTTAGGACTATTTTAGAGTCGGGTTCTTACATTATGGCTATTCAAGTGATGGATTAATGTTGTTTGTTTACTGGATTATGGCTATTCAAGTGATGGATTAATGTTGTTTGTTTGCTAGTTTATGGCTATTCAAGTGATGGATTAATGTTGTTTGTTTTCTAGTTTATGGCTATTCAAGTGATGGATTAATGTTGTTTGTTTGCAGATTTATGGATATTTAAATGTGGATTAAGCTTGTTTGGCTAGTGTTTTAAAATCATTTAAGTTAGGGATTAAAGGTGTTTGGTTTGGGGTTTGTTTGTTTGGCTTGGTTAAAATGGTGAGTTTTGACCATTTGACTTTTATGTTGTCAGATTTAACTTGAGCCATTTTCTGTTGTTCGAGCCAGTTTGTGAGGCGCGTGTAACCGCTAGGTGTCACTAGGGCATGATTTTCGAGGTTCTTTATTATTAGATAAATTCAATATTCTAGATCCAATTTTGATGGTCCGAGGAGCTAGTTTTGACTGGTTTGTTCATTTTAGGTCTCGGAGTTGTGTTTGGCTATTTGGAGCTCCTAGGAGTTCCTTGGAGCATTGTTAGGGGATTCGACTAGGTAAGGGACCCTTTACACCCTTCTCGAGAACTTGAGGTTAATACATGTGCCAGTTTACTTGCATTAGTTGATTTGTCTATTTGTAGCATAACCATGTGCATTGTATGTTGCATTTGATTGCATCGAGAGCATATATATTTCATGTCTTGTCTCTTGTATGACTAGTGATGCATGATTCATGTATGCTTACCTGATATGGTCGAGGTACATGTGGTTTGCATGTCCTAATATGGACTTACATGATGTTTGATGTACGGCTCGGTGCCTCGTTTGGACCCAAACGAGTCACGGAGACCAGAAAGAACAGACTAATAAGTGGGTGTGGACGATGTTATTCGGACTCACACCCCAGCTTGAGGTGATATTCTCTCGCTCCGTAGGACTTCTGTGGATGGTCGGCAGGCCAGGCTCACGGCCTTGGATGGTTTCTACTAGTAGCCTAAGGACTCTCCAAGTATGTGGTATGAGCCTGATATGGTTCCTTGGTGATTGGTGTGGCACCACCTCTCGCCGTGAGTATGAGGCCTTTTGGCCAACAGGATGCTCGACTCGCCAGATCCTTGGCCTAGAGTAGGTTTCCAGATTGCTCTCGAGTCAGAGGACTTTTGTGGGCTTTTAGTCTTGGGTCTATGACCTTTAGACTGCTCTGCGAAGTGTAGGTCAAGGACGATGTTTCCTAACCTAACACCTAGGAGCTCAGGTTTTGTATACCCTTCGGTTGTGTTGCTGATCATACTTGTTTGCTAATGTTTGTATTCTTGTGCACGTCTCTCCCCAAGCTGGGGGAGGTTGACTGAGTTTGCAAAAACTCACTCTTTTTACTGTGGAATCCCCACATGTACTACTAGATTATACCTAGATGGATAATCAACGGAGCTGGAGATGACCATAGGACCTGCTGCATTACTTTGTGTAGAGCCTTTTAATTTATTCCTGCATGAACTATTTAGGGGCATGATAAGTTGTACATATTTACTCGAGCTTTTATGTTTTGACTCTTGGGTACCCTTTGATTCTTTTAACGGATTTTATGTTTTATAAACTTGTTTGTGATAAGTCGATTTGAAGAGGTTTTGTTTTTACACATGCTCTAGATGTCGAACATTGTTTCATGCATTTAGAGATAAGGACTTAGGTTAAGACCCTGATTTGGGTCGGATCCTTACATTTTTTACCTTCTACCTTGCCAAAATATAGATAGAATCATAAATGGATTAAGCGAGTGATGGTCTTACTCACTAATTAATTACAATGTCAAAATTTCATAATTAAGAACAAAGTAAATGTAAATAAAACATATCAAAGTTTATGAGCGCGAGCTTAATCATCTTTCGATATAAAGTATCTACTGAAATTTTAACAATAAAATATTTTATATTCTAATGAAAATTGTAGTATTTGTTACTAAAAACACGTAAAACTAACCAAATATTTACCTAAACTAGATTTCAACAACACCTGTACAAGAGCATGTCCACCTATGATCTAAGGCACATAAGAAAAGAGGTAGAATATACACCAATTACTGATCTCATTACTAATCAATGAAAGAAAAAGCACAATCATAAGCAACTGGATCTATAATAGCTGAAGGAATACAAAACTTCATTTAAATTGAATACCTTAATGTGCAGAAATATAAGTTGGGAAAGAAAAAGCACAATCATAAGTTGGATACATTATTGTATGCAAATTTTTCATACAATAATGTGCACAATCTGGAACCTGTAGATTATTACCGCGAGCATACGTTTCTTACATAGAAAATAAATACATTGAGCTCTATTCATCTAATACAAATTCTAAAAAGGAAAAAAAAAAATACTTGCATATAGTAAGAAGCATCATAATTGATTGCATTTATAAAATATCACTAGCTAATCCAGACGGCATCACGACGCAATAGATATCTGTATAATAAGCAAGAAATCCAGCAGGTAAACCAACCAACTATATTTAGGGAAAGAAATGTATTTTCACCTACACAAGTTAATTTTAACCTTAACATTCAATTTCATCAAATTAGACCCCAAAACTTAATTGAGTTTTCATTTTATATTGAAGATTAGTGATAGCTTTCAAGTGTTCTTTTGTTGGTATTTTTTTCACTTGGATTTGAGCAAAACTTTCATGAGTTTGTGGATATTGTGATTTTTACCCATTTGATTTATTTGTCGTTCATGGACAAAATACTATTTAAGTCTTGGGAGGGAATTAATTACATCACTCATTCAAATGAATCAAATCATGCAGAAATCCAAATAACCAACACACTCTTTCAAATATTGCATGCTTTTATAGTCTGATGCATATTTGCATGAATAACTATAATATAGCTTTCTAGCTCTGCCTCATCAAAGCTATTTTGGAACAACAATTTTATCTGAAAATATGGAGCAAGATGCCAAAAATTATTAGTGGATCAACTTCATTACAACATTGCAGATTATGACTATAAAGAATAAAAGTGTTTGCTTGCTTAAAAATGGTAGATTTCTTAAGCTTTTTTGTGTTGTTGGAGAAAAAAAGTTATAGAAAAATTTAATTATATCAACCAACACTCTCTTTTACCCACCCACATTGGTGGACTTAGAAATTTGAGAATGCCCATTAAGTAGAAATCAATATTAACTTGGGAAGAAACAACTCAGGTTCGAATACAAGACCTTCTTCATTTATACCATGTTCTATCATGTAAAGTCACCCATCATCCCAAAAATTTAAGTTAATGAGTTGAAATAAATTTAATGATATCAACAAGTTAGGCTTGTGTAATCTAGGGTTAAGAAGCCAAGCTAATATTTGGTGTGTGGGTTTGTTTTAATAGCTACATTTATGAAACTCGCCAACTATACTACATAATAATTATTACAAATTATGAACACTCTAACCAAACCCTTAATACACAATAACATAAAACAGATGTATTTGCCCTCTAAAGTTTGAACCGTAGTTATTGGCCAATATGAGCATAGCTGAGCATTAACTTGCATGTACTCTTTCACTCTAAGTTCCAAATACACAACTCACATTTGTTGTACTTCAAACAAAAACATGTTATTTTTTAACATTCTAGCACATACAAGATGATTCATCAGTTACAAAGGTTATGTGAGACTAAAAAATAAAACACTAACCAAGTAGAAGAAGTTTATGTATATGTATCTCAACCTCCGTTCCTTGTACATTCCGCCTCTCTATTTCTGCAGAGTGGAAAAGCACATGACGGTGACGTCAATCACATCGAACTCAAGATTCAACAAACAACTCTAAGATACAAAAAACCAAAAGCACATTGTTTCTTCAACTAGCATTAAAAAGCAAAGAGGCCTATATTCTAATGCCCAATAATTCACCTGCACATTTTCTTCACTATCTGGTTCATTACAATGGCGATTTCTGTTTTGTGTTACGACCCCTAATATTTTTTCTAGAAATATTCGTTAGTTAATTAAATTCTTTTATAAATTATTGAACTTAGTTAATTTTTATTTTTTTAGTTTAAATTCCATTTAAGTTAACCTTTTGTCTATGGTCTCAAGTATTTTTCTTAAACAAAAAGGGGTTATCAACTTAACATTTTGGTTTTAAAAATATATGTACATACATGAATTATTTCCTCTTTTAAGAGGCTGATTATTTAAGTTACGGAAGTTGTGGGTATTCAATTTAATTAGGGTTTGGGATTTTATATATCAAAAAGGGAAAATTTGTCAAATATAAATAGAATTTTAAATGCCCCTTCCCCATCTTCTTTGCTGCAGCCGACAACACAACCCCCCCCCCCCCTCCCTCTAGCGCCACGTGTCAGTTGCTGGGTGGCTGAACAGCCATCCTTTCCTTCTGCATCGTCAATGAACACAACAACCTCGTCGTTCTTGTTGTCGGTGAATCTTCCTTCAACTACAACGTCTTCATCTATGCCGCCACCGCCGACAACATTTCCAGGTAGCACCGCCTCTCCTCCAACCAGTAGTTTCCGGCAGTTCTAGCTAGATCTGGCGAGAAGAACTTCAAACTCACCTTAAACTCATTTTTTATTTCTCAGTTTCACGGAGCTAGAGAGCTCCGTTCGTGATTCTGAGACCAGTTCCATTCTCAGGGCGTTGAAAGTTTCGAGACAAGGTAAGTTTCATTAGTTTTAATAGACTTTTCTGGCGAGGGAGTTTTGAAACCCATTTCTTCTTTTGTAGTTTCGTGAAGCTAAGGAGCTCCGTTCGCAAAACTGAGACTAGTACCATGCTTAGGGCATCGAGACGAAGAAAAAAAGGTAAGTTTCATTGAATTTCGTGGCAGTGAGCCGGCCACCACTACCACCGCCGCCGTTTTCCAGCGCGTCCTCATTCGTGTGGTGAGCTCCGTTTTGGCTAGTTGTACTTCATTTGTCCATTTCGTTGATTTGAATCCTTGTTTCATCATTTAGTCGACTTTTGGGATTTAAAGTTCGACTCGTGGTTTAGCTTGGTCGAGAACGTCGGGAAGGTAAGAAGTTTCACTATGATCTGGGTTTGTGGCTTAAAAGCATGTGAATAAAGACTTGTTGGAGTTTACGCGAAATGATGCTTTATGACTTGTCACATGTTTGTTTGTGTTTTAGACCCCTTGATTGAACTGATCATACTCGTGTTAGCATGGAATTGTAGTGTAGCTCATAAAGTGTAAGGTCTTTGTTTTATATGCTAATGTGATTGTATCGTCATTCTCTGAATCGTACCTTTTGCTTGTATACGTGATGGACTGTTTATCTGTTTGACTATTTGAATGACTAGATTGCCTTGGGTTTATGCATGTTTCGTTGTTGATTGGTTCCATCTATGTTTGACTATATACGTGCTACAATGATTATATGTTCAGTTTCTCTATTTTTTTGCCTAGGGGTTTGTTCGTAATGATCTGTTACCATGATACCTATTTTGGATTGTATATGTTCGGTGTTAGAATAACTAAGCTCGATTTATCGCGTTAACCATTTAGAGGAGCAGCTAGCTCACCCCTGTTAGAACTTGTGTTGTGTGATCAATATCATGTTATTGATGTGACTCGCTAGTGCCTCTTAGGAATCGAGCAAGGATATGGATCCACTTTGCTTCGAGTCACGTGGTTGGGCTGCACTAACCTATGGGTTGACTATTACATCCGACCAAGGGATTAAATCTCATCCACGTATCACATTATGTGCGAAACAATGGGTTCCTGGGTTGTTGAGCACACGCACCAACCCTCGGGTGGGGCGGTTCCACTCGCCTAGACTAGGCTAGATCTCGTGTGACTTTAATGCTTGTTATATCTCTTTGTTATACTCGTGGAATCTCACATGTTTTGTGCATAGTTTCACTAGTTTACCCGCCCAGTACGTGAGAAGGGAAGTCGGTTATGACTTGCTTAACCCTAACACCTACTGGAAGAGGCCACTGGGACAAATGATGGCACGAAGGAATGCTTGTCGGTGAGCCTACATGCATTATGGGATGTTGTCTGTAGGCAAGTCGGTCTCTGCATGCTGGGGTTATCAGATGGCACCCTTAGCCCAAGGTTTAGGGACCCTGCAGTTTTCCTCACTCGTGGCTTTCTCTAACAGGGTCAAGGACATTATTGGCATTCGAGTATGTCCTTGCTGACACGACTTGTGTGTCATTGTCTTGACCCGAGGTTTAGGGATCCTATGTGTTTCCCTCACTCGTGGTGGGTCTCTAACAGATAGTCAGGCTACCCCGAGATATGTGTGTATGTCTCTGTGGACACGGTATGGGACGTGTTCCGACCTGAGGTTTAGAGATCCTGTGGGTTCCCTCACTCGTGGTCCTCCCCGACAGGGTCGTACAACTTTATCGGTATTCGTGTTTGTCCCTTCTGATACGCTATTAGAATGGTATAGCAAAAGCGCGGTGGGTCTCAACCAGTGGTCAGGCTACCCCGAGACATTTGTGTATGTCTCCACAGTTGCAGTTTGGCAGTTCCCTGACATAGGTCAAGCTATGTTGAAACATTTGTGTATGTCTCCGCGAGCACAGCGTGGTGGGTCCCTGATAGGTCAAGCTACCCCGAGGCATTCGTCTATGTCTCTACTGATGCAGTTTGGCGAGTCTCTAACGTAGGTCAGGTTACCCTAAGACATTTATGTATGTTTCTTCAGACACAGTATGGGACATGTCCCAACCCAAATTTAGGGAACTTGTGTGTTTCCCTCACTCGTGGTTCCCCCCGACAGTGGTCAGATGATTGCTCGGTATTTAGCAATATTCTACTCACGGCTTGCACACCGTCAATTGA
The DNA here is from genome assembly GCA_037833695.1 of Sechiopsis laciniata. Taxonomy (NCBI): domain Eukaryota; kingdom Viridiplantae; phylum Streptophyta; class Magnoliopsida; order Cucurbitales; family Cucurbitaceae; genus Sechiopsis; species Sechiopsis laciniata. Next base: position 4,611 of record JBBMKA010072087.1, on the reverse strand, counting down.
CATTGTTTGCTCGTGACCAACCTAGGGGCAGAGCACTCATGTGCGAAGCACTTAGCTTCAGTTTTCGTATTTTTCTAACTTGTTTCTGTTTGCATGCTTAACCCTATGGTGGGGCTCCTTACTAGGTATATTTCGATATACTCACCCCTTACATTTTTTAGGTACTGATCCATTCTGAGGTGGCTAGGCTGGGAGATGCATTGATCATGGACACGGTGTCGTTATTTTCTGTTTCTGCATTATTTTACTTAGTGTCGAACTTATATTTACAACTCTGCTAAACTATCTTTTGTTTTGAACCATCAGGATCACGAGCCACGTTTTGTATGTTTTCAAACTATCAGTAGTATTTTCATGTTTTTATGAGGTTTCATTGGAAAATGCATGTTGTTATTAAATTGATTTTGAGGATTTTAATATACATGTACCCGTAACACTCCATTAAAGTATTTTAGGAAGTCGGGTTGTTACACAGAGTAAGCCCATATTTGATATTTCTAGTCAAATGTGACAACATAGAAAACTGCAAAACACTGAAAAAAAAAAAAAAAAAAAACTAGCAAAGATTTCTCATCAAATGAGTTAGGAATTGCCTTCGAAAATGTTCCCTCATATTACAATCATTTAAATCAACCTACTAAAAAATAGAATCAAACCCCCAGTTCAAACATGCAGACATAAACTTGATTCAATATCAGCAACCCCTCACTTTGAAACACACTCGCAATTCAAAGAATCAGTACAAAAACCACACATCACAACAAAAGAAAAGAAAAGGCAATCCAATCAAAACCCATAAATAAATTTAAAAAATTTTAAAAAAAATAGAACAAAAATCTATCCAAAAGACCTAAAAGACCTCGTTGGATCAAAAAAAAAAAAATTCCCGGGGCAAAGCAACATTGAAATCATAGTGAAGATCTAGAAGAGGGTTCAAAAAGGTACTGTCGGAGGGGCTTGATTTGGAAAATTCGTGGAGCACACTGAGGTGGGGTTCGATCGCTAAACTATATTAAAATGATTAGAAAATTGCATAAACCACCCAATCCAATACTTGCCAGACATTCAGCAAAGAAGAAGAAGCCAGCGATTTGAACATATAAAAAAAATAAAAATAAATAAAAAATAAAAAAACCAAACTGATAGTTTTATTTATTTTTTATTTTTCCTGAGTGGTATTTCAAATTAATAGTTTGTAATTCAAGAAACCTCATTCCTCAAATTTAATCTATTGTGAAAAGTTTGGAGTATGAAAATGTTTGTTACATAAGACATGGGCAAGAATCATAAAGTAAAGATGTTAAAAAAATTATAAAATAAAGCAGTAGAAATTTGTGGAATGTAAAGCAAAAAATAGACCGGTTTTCTTGTCTATTTAAAGAATCTAAATCCATCCATTCTTTCTCCTCACCATTTCTAAACGCTCGCAAATGGCTTCTGAGAAAGTTGAACCAGTAATTGCAAGCAACTATGTCAAAATGGAAAGAGAAAGTAGCAATTCTTCTAAGCCCACAAAGAGTTGATCTCGAACGATTTGGAGAAAGGCTTGAAATTCAACACGAGGCCAACAATTTGGATGACCGAACATTGTGAAGGGAGCTCGGCAAAGCGAAGGGGAAAAATGCAAGTTAGGGTTTCTTATTATTTTTTTTTTTTATGAGAAAAAGCTAGGGCTGAGTTGATTTCTCTTTTTTCCTTTTTTTTTTTTTGTTATCTAAGTAGCCAAATTTATTTTAAAAAGAAAATAAACTTGTTTTATGACAATTATAAAATTGTCCTAATTTAATGAAAAATTTTAAATTTTTTATGATATTTATTAATTGTCATGAAATTTTTGTAATTTAAAAGTTATCAATCTTCTAGTTAAAAACACTTGTTTTTAGTTTTTATGACAATTTTTTTTAATTTCTATTTATTTTTTTGTTTAATAAATTTCATAGAAAGTAAAATTTGTAGAGGGTATAGGTATGTACCAATTTTGGGGCTTGCAACAAGATGGGGTCTAGGTAATGGCATACCTATCTAAACATATTATATATATGTGTGTGTGTATATATGTATATATATATACATACTCGTTTGTAGCCAATAGCCACGGGGTATCCAACAATGCAGTAAATTCTGCCCCCCAATCAGAGGTGTATATATACGCGACTACACAGTTCAATGTGTTCATGCGTTGTCTATACCAGTATACGGATACGAGAAAACACAAAACTAGGTACAAGCTATCTACATGCAACAGATTGATGGATACAATCAACAATATTTTACCGAGTTGTATCGTTTGAAAGGACCTCATCCACGCCTATAGGTCTCTTGGATGATACCTTATTTGGATGTTACCGTTGAAAAAACCTAGAATTTAAAGAACACTCCCCATATGGGAATAATGGGTGGAAGGGGTATAAAAATAAAACCTTAATCAAACTAAACTCACCGAAGACGAGGGTATTGATGGACGGAACTCCTCATGTGGCGACGAAGCTGGACGATGGCGAGATTATCTCCAAATGACGATGCTTCTAAGTAGGTATATATTTCATATTTAGGAAGGTTGAAAAACTTATAATCTATCTACATTTAATTGTTATAGATTGATATAATGAACTCGTATACCCAAATTGAGTTATTGTTTATGTGCGTTTTGAACATAATTTTTATCTTTAGATGGATAGTTAGTAGTAGCATGAGGTCGCTGATTTGTTTCAACCTTTGAAACTTTTTTGTATCTCAGCTCGTTGGTGTTCTACCGAAAGATTTTATCAATGGAGTTTGACCATAGATCAGAAGTACAATGAAGTTTTTTTTTTTAAGTCTCTTGTCTGCCCGAGGAGAATGGTGTTCAATGAAGTAATGGATTTTTTGGGAACTATTAACACCTGCAACAAGTAAACATTATATCAAGTAAGTCTTTACTTCTAAAATAATGTCTCACTCATACTATTGATACATATAGTGTTTATGCGACTATCTTGTAGTTATGATGGCCTAGGATGAAAATCGAGGTAATCCTTAGGAGTTCGTAACTTCTTTTGTATTCGTAATTTTCTCGACCATGTTCTTCTATCTTGAAGTTTTGATACTGTTAGGTTTGATCTTCAAAATTTATTCGACCTTATGCTAAATTACATGTTTAGTGTTGACCTACTCTTTTAGGGACTTTGTACTTATATTGGGAAGTTTACAAGCTCATATTCAACTTTGTTGAAGATATTAAGTTTGCATAATAATATTTTTAGTATTTCGTTTTTCATTCCAATAAAGTTTTATAATCATATTGAGCAGGTACTTTGTTCAAGGTAACAATCGTTTGCATCGACAGTTATCGTCCAAGTTGTCAGTTACCATACGAGTTGCCAAAGTATTCGATTTTCATTCTATGCTTTATGAAACATTCAATGTAAATTCATTTACAACTTTTATATATAAACTACTTCGTATAGAATTTGTTAAGATCTTATTTACATTGTGATCAATGAAATTTATTTGACTTTTATGTGGATTGTGAATTATTTTTTTAATACATAATTATTGACAAGTTTAAATGTTGTTGTTTTTGAATTGATAGGTTTAATTGTAATTACATCAAATGTAAAAATAAATGTAATATATCCAGTTTTAAAATTTTAAAATTCTCATTACATACCTTTTTATGACAATTTTAAACTATCTTGAAATAGAAATCATGATTATCACAATTATCATGAAATCTAATTTATGACAATTTAAACTATCAACATGACTATCAAACCAGTTATTTTATCCCTTCTATGACAATTATAAATTATCAAGAAATAGAAATCATGACTATCACAACTGTCATGAAATATGAATTCATGATAGTTTACGATTTAATTTTATTTGGAAAAATAACTCTACTTTATGACATTCAAAGACAATCATGGTAACAAAAGTTAAAATTGCAAAAATAACTTAATTTATGACAATTATAAAATGTTATAAATAGAGATCATAAACCCTATTTTTTATCGATTCATGACAATTATTAGCTGTCATGAAAAAATATTTATGATAATTTTATAATTGTCATAAATTATATTTTATGACATTCTTATTATATATCACGAAAACTTTACAATGATAGGAGATACCATGACAAAGCTGAATTTTTAGTACATACGTAAAGATGTACATTTCAATATGTATGATCTTTATTGGCATTCCTTACTTGTAAGCATACAACACTCTTTTACGAGAGGAAAATGTGGTATATATGTGAGATCTATGTTGGGGTAGTAAATTGCTTTTTGTTGAATTAGTTGTTTTTTGTAGAGTGTGAGCTCGTTGTGCCTAATTCGGTTAATCTTCTCTTATATATAAATCCACTACTACAAATTTGGCTTTTTATGACATTCAACTCACCCACAAAATGAAGAGAATTTCAAAAAATTGTCATAAAAGAAAACAACACGCATTTTTTTGGAGATAAAATACTTGTTTTAGAGATAATGAAATTTATGACAATTACTAACTATCATAAAATGTGAGATATTATAATAATTTATTTTACATTAAAATCATGACATTTTAATAATTGTCATACATATATGACATTCTAACAATTGTCATCAAAGTTTTAATTGAAAT
>JBBMKA010072076.1:0-15627 GCA_037833695.1 Sechiopsis laciniata | reverse complement strand
ATTCTCAATCTTCCAGAATACCCACACGCCTCAGTATGGCGTTTGAAAGGATTTACTCCTAAACTCCCGATATTTCAGTCTAGGAAGTCATCCAGCTTAAGACTACAGAGTCTCATGGAAGTGTCAGGCAGTAAGCTGCGAATTTTGAAGAATTGCGCTGTGAGTCCATTGGCGGTGAGCGTAGGATACGGCTGTATGATATGACTAAACTCCGAAATAGTCGATGGCTACTTTGAAATTGCCTTCAAAGTGGAAGGGGGTAGGTTAAAAGACGAAGAAAAGACGATTCCATCTGTCGGCCACACATCTCAACGTTATCAACTTTGCTTTTTCATTTTGTCATTTTGTAATTATTAAATCCCTTTACTATTTACATTTTGTCAGTTTGTAATAATTTAGCTTTACTGTTTACTCTATTTAAAGTCTTTTGTAATTTTGTAATAATTAGGAATCTTCTACTTTTGTAAGTGGGATACGTTGGCAATTATGTTGCCTCCCACTTCTTATCTTTTAATTTTTCAAATTTGATGCAAGTTTGGAGTCCGAAGTCTACAAAAGGCTTTTGAGTCTGTAAGTTTTATTCATTCGAAGTCTTCTGCTCTCTACTTACTACTCTGAGTAGAACGAAAACTTCTCTCTCTCTCTCTCTCTCTCTCTCTCTCTCTCTCTCTCGACTTAGGTTGCAAAGATCCTCCCTTGTTTGGTATCAGAGCCTTAATTCATTCTCTGTAATTTCTATAATTTTCAATAAAAGATTCTCAAAAGTTTTATTCTCTATCTTTTCCAATTGTTTGCTCATTTTTCTTCTCATTTACCATTTCTACTACTTGTGAAACCCTTTGATTGCACGTCGGGAGTTCTCCTACGTATCCAGGCAGTAAGGCACGGAGATAGCTCGGTGAGTCCATTGGTGAGCGCAGGAACGTACGTGAATAGGATAGCAAGTACCCATTTGGTAACTGAAGAAAAATCTGTCAAGAAGGAAGAAAAGAAAGAAAATATCTCTGATGATCAATCTTTTGGGTAGATTAAAGAAATTCAAAGGAAAAACACCTAATTCAAATGAAGATGAATTCAAAGCAAATTCTTCAAAGCTCTTTGAAGGCTCTACCCTTCAGATATCCGATATGAATCAAAATGAATTACAGATTGCCAAAATTGAAGAACAACTTCAAAATTGGTTAATCCCCAAAATAGACTCAAAGCTAGTCTATAAAAATTCAAATTCATTATTTTTCCAAAAGAGCTGTATCAAGCTCTCTGAGCAAGTTGTTTCTATCGATCAAGATAGTACCACACTCAACCTCTTTTCAAAGAACATGATTCTTCGTCATAGAGAAGAATTTAAGTTCATCCACATTGGTTTGGTTCAAATAGCTGGCAAACCTTTGTTCAGACTCGGTTTGAACATCCCTGTCCTTGTTTCCCTCCGAGACAAACGACATATAACTTATTCAAATTCCCTTCTGGGAATGGTTGAGTCCAACCTTGAAAACGGACCAATCTATTTCAATTGTTTTCCCAACCTTACTCTTTCATTACCAGACCCAAACATTCTGTCTGCGTTAATGTTAGACGTACACACCAAAAACCTTAATATTCAATCTGAAACTCACTCGGCCGTAGTGTGTTTCCGCATTTGCTATAAGCTTATGCATACAAATATTACCCCGGGAGCCCTCAGGAAATCTGCAAGCTGCTCTACCATGCTCATAGAAGCCAATATGGGCAGGGCATCAATCAACGTCCCAAAAACTCTCACCTGGGACCAAATCACCAGAAATTCCTCATGGGAATTAAAGGCTGTTTGCCCTCCTGAAACATGGAAGCAGGCACCCAGTCAAATCAACGAGCATGATGACGAAAGTGTCGAAGTCAAATTCGAAGATGCTCAAGCATCTTTCCCTCGCACAAGGGAATTCTTGAGAACTCGACCCAGCACTTCCGGCACCTTGAGGCCACCAATCATAATTTATAGATCAAACTCTCTCCGAGTCAAGTCTGTTGATTATGATCAACCAATAGCCTCAGTTCATTATGATAACAGACCTAGCTCCCCCACTCAATCTGACATGGAGACACAGTCAGTCCTAGGAAACCAACTCAACGTTATCATTAACGATTATTCAATCGACTAAGAATTTCTTAAGAAAGACTTTCTTTCTAAAGACAATTACATCAAACGGAACGCCTTCTTCAATAATTATACTGAAGAAGAAGGTGCAAAAATTCGTACTCAATGGTATTCCTATATGGAACATATTCAAACGGACATCCCATTCTTTACATGGATGGAATCTGAAATCAACACTTTGAACACTACAAAGTGGACAACTACCAAAAGGGGAGTGGTTTACTCCACCCACCCACCCCTCAAAGATGTCAAAATACACACTGCATACGGTGGCGAAATAATCGCCTCTCCTTATAAGTGCTCTAGCGGAGGAAATCTCGAACCTCCATCCCTCAAATATTTCTGCACTCTTCAAGAACAACATAATTATTCCAATACAATCCTATCTACAATTGCCAGTCAAGTCGACTGGATTGAAGAAAAAGTCTCAAAGGAGGAATCTATTGATCCACCTATCGAATTTTTTTTTTTTCAGGTTCATACCTATCCCAATTCTCACAAATAGTGGAAAGTAGGTAAAAAAATACTTTTCTATGTTTTGCTATATGATAATTAATTCGTATAAAATTGAACTTTTAATGATTTTGCATGAATTAATTAGTAAACAAACAGCAGCACACATCTTCCCAAAAAAAACCCAATTTAAACAAAAGGCAAAACCAACAACAAAGCTTATTTATAAGCTGCACATCTCAGAGCAAAAGCTCAAAGAAGCAAAGAAGTAAGGCATTGATGAATATTATGAACAATATGAGCATATACAATATTACTTCAATATTTGTGTTTGGGAGTGTTGTTTTTGGGATCATCAAGTTTTTAGAGAAGCTATGGTTGACTCCAACAAGAATACACAAGTTGATGAGGTTGCAGGGTATTGAAGGGTCATTGATCTTGAGAGTATTTGTTACTTTAATGAGAACATTTTGAATAAACTCCCTGAATTATTAATCTGATTTGAGAAGAAATAGAGTTAGCGATAGCACTATTCTAGCAATTTGTGAAGTTCTACAGTTTTTTGAATAGAACAGATTTTAAAGTGATTTCGTAGCAGTTATGCATGAATCTGTGATTAATTAGGTTGATAAGTACAAAAGCCCGAGTATCTTTAATTGCTACATCTTTCAGGAAGCGCAAAGTGTTAATTAGCTGAAGCAAAAATATGGAGCTGAGTTGAAGGCAACGGAAATGGCGTGACTATTCTGGAATGGGACACGTGTCGAGCATCAATGAAGAGCGTTAATTACTATGTTGGAGCATCCAATCTTGGCTGCTGATTGTTTAGGCGGGAGCAATTGAGAGTATTTAAGCTGAAGCGTATTTGAATTGAAGGAACTTTTTCCATTTCTTCGAATTCTAGATTTACATTTTGAGAGCATTTTGTTTTTCAGTATTTTTTCAATTAGAGAGTAGTTAGATTAAAGAGAGTAATTGTTCTTTAGTTTTTCTTGCACGTGATCAATTCTGTTCAAGCTACATTGTAGTTCATAGCCGATTCAAGCAGATTTTGAGGTTTTTCATTCGAGTAGCATTTCAAAGCAGAAGAGTAGATTGAATCTGGAGCCTTCATCATTTCACGGATCGCAACAGGCTTTTTCTTCTATATGCTTTCTGATCTTTGTTTGTTTGAATTCTGCATTTGTTTGAACTGTTGTTGATTTGATTTTGAAATTCTGCAAGTTTATATGACGAGTGATTACTCTGTTTTTGCATTTACTGTAGTTTCGATTGTTAACATGAGTAGCTAGATTCCTGATCGGAAGGATTAGGCGAGTAAGAGTGAAATTGCGATAGTGTTAAGTAGGGAGATGTTGAATTATGTATCCATGCTGCTTTAATTCTAAGTACGTTTCATCTGATCAACCATTTGTGCTTGCTTTGTTTCGATTCTGAGAGGAACGCGATAGAGTGAACTTGCATAGGATCATCTTAGTTTTGTTTAAGTTTTCTTGCAATTTGAAGATCTGTTAGAGATAACGATTTTACTAATGCTAATGACTCTTGTTGTAATTGTATGCTGTAACTCGAGAAAGGCAGAGTGAAAGTAAACCAAGAATTCACTTCTTACCAGTTAATCTTGATGCTTAAGCAATTTCCTCTGAAAGTGCCTAATTCATTCCGATATTTGTATTTGACTGTTTATTCTGGATTTTTAGATGCATGCCAATCTATTTATAGTGAATAAAATGGATGTACATGGTTTAAATGAGAATGAACATACTAAACTAATTCTCTAATTAGTTTTAACCACTTAGATAATATTGGTTCTACTATTTATTAACTATGTATTATTAATTAATCTTAATGCATTTTAGTGTTGTTTAATTAAATGGAATCCTAATTAAAATCTAGGTCATATTTTAACAGGCCATCTTTGATAGTCTTTGATGAGAAAATTGTGTTGATGATTAATTCTCCATTTGTGTTAATTGCATCATTTCTTAGCTATTACTTTATTTGTTTTCAATCATTTGAAACGAACTCAGTCAATTTACTTAATTGAAACTATTAATGTGTACTTTGAATGTTTGAGAAGTGGGTGGGCTCGATTTTAAGTGTGAGCATTTACATTATTTTGATTGAAAACTATCAACTACATTTGTTGGAAATTATTTATAATATTGATCGAAAGTCAAATATCGATTTTTTTTTCAATTGAAATTAATTAATAATACATTTAAATAATTGATCGTAGTCCAAAAATCTATGATGGAAACTGTAAAAAAAAAAAAAAAGAAAAAAAAAAACTATGCTGGAAGAGACAAAAGAAGTTTATTGTTATAAAGACATGGAATCTTCTACCTGCCTCATTGTCTAACGTGATGGTTTTTTCTTAAAAATAATCGTGATGACTTTTATAAATTAAAGTGGCTTGGTCATTATCGAGACGGCTTTAAGAAAATAAAGTTGTTTCATCATTATTGACGTTTCATACGTTTCAAAGGTATTAGTGTATACCCAATGGTCAAGAAGCGATGAGTTCAAATCTCCATCCCTAATCATGGTAATCTCAAAAAAAAAAATATTGGTATATACCTCTCAACATTTGTTGGGATAATATAACATGTGACATTTTTTTTTAATACAAATTGGAAGGAGATCAACAAACCTTACATGAAGGACACTTTAAAAATTGAATGTGATTGTGGTGTTGAACTGTATTACCACTAAACAATGAAACCACTAGGTCATTATCCATCTTGATGCATGTGACATCTTTAATCTATCATAATCTTTCTAAATGGAGGAAGGTATGTAAAATACTTTCAACGAATTAATTGTTCAGTTTTGCTCTATTTTGTATAAAATTGAACTTTCATTGTTTTTGTATTAATTCAAGAGATAGCAATTTAGCTCATGTTGACTTGTCTTTTCATACTTATATATGTGGCCCAATTTGATCCACATTTTATTATTCATTAATCTAAAATAAAAGAAAAATGAAATTAAAAGATAAACAACACAGCACAGCACATCTGGTTGACAAATCTTCCCAAAAACCCCAATTGAAAAAAGAAGAAAAAATCAACCAAGCTTATGTTTAAGCTTCACATGTGAGAGCAAATTAAATTCAAGAAGCAGAAGAAAGACATAAATATTGGATATTATTATGAGCAATATGAGCATATTCAATGTTGTTTCAATATTTGTATTTGGGAGTGTTGTTTTTGGGATCATCAAGGTTTTAGAGAAGCTATGGTGGACTCCAAGAAGGATCCAAAGGTTGATGAGATTGCAGGGAATTGAAGGGCCATCTTACAAGTTCATCCATGGCAACACCAAAGAGATTTACGCCAAAAGAATGAAGGCCATGGCCACCCCCATGGATCTCTCTCACCAAATACTCCCTAGAGTTCTTCCTCATACTCACTCTTGGCTTAACGATTACGGTACAAACCTCTACTCTGTTCTACTTTAGATTTTTCAGGCGAATAAAGGGATGCCAACAATATATATATATATATATATAATTAATCTATATTCTCAACTAATCCAAGTTTTGAAAATAAAATATATCAAAGTTTATGTTTTGCTCTTGTTCAACTGACAAAATCTTTTCTAGTAACCACCACTCAAATTTTCTTCTGTTTTTTGTTGGCATTTGTCAACGGTTTGAATGATGATTATATTTTACTTAACTATCATGGAGTGATTTAATGTTTAAGAAAACTTGGAGAATTAAGAGACGATGAATTCAATACATGGTGGTTACCCTCTTAAGAGTTAGTTTTCTATAACTTTCTTTGAAATCCAAATATTATAGTACCAGATTGTACATCTCGTAACAATAGTCGAACTGCACGCGCTACCACGAATATTCACACATATAAAATTAAAAAAAAAAAAAAAAAAAAAAATGAAGATGATCATATTTTTACTTTTTTATTAAATCAAGACAATATGTTTGAGAGTAATTTTAAGTTAGTAATAGTTAGCTTTGTTAGAAAAAAAAAGAGAAAATTAATGGTGTTATTATGCAAAAGTAGTCCTAGTGATAGGAAGTTTTGAAAACCCTATTCACGTCTTAATTTCTTCGCTTTCGGCCAACAAAAATATAGTATAACAATTATGATCAAAAGATTATAAATTCGAATTTCACCTCATTGAATCCCAAAAAAACTTCTTTCTAAATTTGTAAACTATATTTCTATTTTTTTGTCCTACCTAGTTGACATTTTCTTTACTTTTTTTGATTAAATTATGAAAATCTCTTTTAAAAGTGTTTTTTATGCCACGGCTTTGCTGAAAGGATTGTATTGGTATTGATTTAGTTGCTTAAAAGCTCCTTTACTTAACAAAAAAAAAAAAAGAAAGATTTTATTCGAGACATTTGAACACATAAATTATTAATTAATTGAACTATGGTTGATCAAGTGTTATGAATGAGTAATAAAGAAGCTGGTCAAAAGAAGTAAAGTTTAAGTAACATTTTGTAGACCTAATAATCAAGAGGTTCCATTTGAAACTCATCACCCCAAATTTTGTTGAATTAAAAAAACAAAAACACATCAAAGAAACCGATTAGATGGTCTTCTTGTGTGTGTGGACTTGTGCAAACAGGGAGGAACTTCCTTCAATGGGTCGGTACAAATGCTCAATTAAACATTACAGATCCTGAGATGATCAAGGAAGTGCTCAACGATCGACAGAAAAACTTTCCAAAAGTAAAACTCCAAGGCCACGTTCATAAAATCTTTGGAAATGGACTTGCCACAGCTGAGGGTGAAAGATGGGTCAAGTCTCGAAAAATGGCTCATTTTGCTTTCCATGGTGACAACCTCAAAGTAAGTTATAAAAAAAGACACCAATGTTATTTGGCTTTTCTCTGTATCATTTGAAAAACTGAATTGTATAATTGGTGGGGTTGTGTGTAATTTGCAGAATATGATCCCTTCGATGATTGAGTGTGCTGAGACAATGGTTGAAGTGTGGAAGCGTTACGAAGACAAAGAGATCGACGTGTTCAAACAGTTTAAGGTTTATACATTGGATGTCATTTCACATACAGCTTTTGGAAGCAGTTATGAACAAGGAAAAAGTATCTTCCAAGCACTTCAGAGGCTCTGCGACCTATCAATCACGAGTGTATATAAAGTTAGGCTTCCCATAATCAGGTACACATAGACATAGTTTTGAAACTTGTGATCAAATTACATAAAACTGACATTTTGTGGATGATTTGATATATGTTTTTTTGTGGATGTGCAGTAAGATTTTCAAATCAAAAGATGAGATTGAAGGGGAGAGACTTGAAAAGAAAATGAAAGATTGCTTTGTGGAAATTATAAAGGGGAGAGAAGAAAAGTTGATGAATGGTGAAGCAGATGGGTATGGAAATGACTTTCTAGGATTGCTTGTGAAGGCCAAAAATGACCCTGATATATCAGAGAGGATTTCAGTGGAAGATATTGTGGATGAATGTAAGACATTTTACTTTGCTGGCCATGAGACCACCAATGTCTTGCTTGCTTGGACTACGTTTCTATTGGCATCGCATACAGAATGGCAGGAAGAAGCAAGAAATGAAGTCTTGAAGATATTTGGATATGAAAAACCAACCTTGGAGAGTCTCCCCAAATTAAAAACAGTAATATTTTTTAACATCACTATTCTTTTCTTTGCTCTGTCCCTTAGGTTAGTGCTATTTTAACATCATATCACAATAGCAAACAGAGAGAGGTTGACTTATGTTTTCTTGTTGCGAGTACAACCTGAAATCTAAATGTTGAAATTTTATCATACCGACATGCTAGATTAGGGGCATGGCTTAAATCTATGGTATATAGTTGTTGAAACTTAAAAAGAAGTCATAAGGGCTTATGCCCAAAGAAGACAATATCATACCAATACTGAAATCCGTCTAGCATTGTCAATTTTACCTCTACATTACTTCGATAAGGAAAAGATTATAGGTATATAAGTAAGACAACCATTCACTTCATTGGTATGAGATTTTTTAGGTGAAACCAAAAGCAAATTGATGAAGGCTTACGTCCAAAATGAACATTATTATATTAATGTGGACATCTGTCAAAAAGTCGGTAGTTCTTTCTAATAAGTGATATTAGAATCATGCATGTGACATAGCAATTTGGGGTGAATCTTTGGATGTTGAACAAAGAAGACAGTCTTGAGATTCAGGTCTACATCGTTTAAGGGAGGATGGTTGAACATATGTGTTACTTTGACCGTGTCTTTTGATTGGCTTAAATTAAGGCTATATGTTTTTTTTCATTATCCAGATGACAATGATCCTCAACGAATGCCTCAGGCTATATTCTCCGGCCATGACAAATTCACGGAAAGTGGAGAACGAAACGAGATTAGGGAGGTTGGTTCTTCCCACTGGGATTTGTGTGACGATACCAACGACTGCAGTTCATCACGACATAGAGTTATGGGGAGAAGATGCAAATGTTTTCAAACCAGAAAGATTTTTGGAAGGGATCGGGAAAGCAATCGAAAGCAACTCGGGTGCATATCTCCCCTTCGGATTGGGGCCTCGAAGCTGCGTGGGGATGAACTTTGCATTGAACGAAGCCAAAATTGCAATGTCAATGATTTTACAACGATTCTCCTTCACCCTCTCCCCTGCTTACTCTCACTCTCCTATTCAGTTTCTTACTCTGAACCCCCAACATGGAGTTCAGGTTATTCTTCATTCAATTTCACATATCTATGACTGAGCAAAACAACTACACTTTCTCAACTTCTTATAAGTTGGGTGTTTAGTGATTTTCATTAATGTCTGTGACTTTATTATTAGTATTAATGAAGATTATGATACAAATTACAATAAGGATTGAGACAACCTTATGAATGGCGTTTATTATCAGTTTTCTATTTGAATGAACTCTTAAAACTCTGTTCGATGTGCTTACAAAGAATTATGCTTGTTGATTCTCTCTCTTATACCATTTTAATGTCCGCAATCCAAATGTTTTAATTGTCTAACAAGTAGCATATTCAAATAATCATGAAAGATCTACTTAGTACGAGAGCTAAATTTAAATTTAGATGATTGTCTCATCTAAAAAGTTTGAATGTGTTGAAAGTTTGACCCGTTTAAATTAACGTTATGCAGAATTTGTGTCATTTATTTAGTAGAAGTTTTGTATTTCAATTTGTTGGGCAGGATGACTTAGTATAAGAGTTATGTATGAAATAAAGTTAGTACATTATTCATGATATTAGTAAGTTTTGTATTCTAGGGACGGGTCAGTGGTGCTTCGGGTATAGGGAGTGAAGCTCCGATTTTTTTATTTTCAAAAAAAAAAGTTATTCATGATATTAAGTATGGAGAGAGTTATAAATTTAGACATATAGATTTACTTTTTCATACAGTCCTAAAAATAGAATTTGTTGAGATATCAAATTAAAATAAAGTGAACTGAAGAAGAAAGTTAGTTTGAGACAAAAGTGTAAATCAAGTTTATAGCTTTAAAGAAAGTTCTTTAATACAAGTGAATTATTCTTCTAGAATATTTCTTGTGTGTACATCCCACGCTTCCAACTGAAACTCAACAATTTCAAGTCTCAGACGAAGCCATAAAAAATTACCAATTTGAAAGGAAAGGATAAGGAATCCTCCCAGTCAATTTGAGTATAGTTCAAAACTATAAGTATGAGTAGCTTTCCAAATTAATGGAATACAAAACTTGCAAACAAAACAAAATATTTATAATATTGAAAGTTGGCCAAGATAATCACAAATATAAGAAAAACAAAAAGAATATGAAAGGCAATTTTTCTATCATCATTACAGATTTAAATGACTAAACTGTTGCAAGCGAGTGAATCAAACTAAAATTAAACTTCTTCCTCAAGATGATTTTTTTTTGGTTAAGTACTCACTTCTACTTATAACCAGATTCATATTAAACTTTCTGGCTAAGTAATCTGAATGTACAATGGAAATGAGGTAGAATTTGTAAGTAGCTTCAGGAATATGATCTAATCAACCAAAAATTTACTAATGAAATTTATCCAAACCTTTAAGCTACTTGCACATGACAAATTTCAAAATAAGAGAATCCATCTTTATAACCAAAACTTCTACCAGCCTCATTGTCTAACGTGATTGCTTTTAAAAATTGAAGCGATTTGATCATAAATGGCGTTTCACTTGTCTTATTCCAGGGGTACAACTAGATTCCCAAGTTATGTTCTGACTCATATGATAAATAATTAGTATAAATTTAACTTTCTATGTTTTTGTTTGAATTAATTAGTAAAATAACATCAGCAACACATGTCGATGACAATTCTTCCTCCAAAAAACCCCATTTAAAAAATAAGCAAAAACAAATAATCAAGCTCACTTTTAAGCTGCACATGTGAGAGCAAAAACTCAAAGAAGCACATAAGAAAAACATTGATGGATGTCATTGTTATGAAAACGGCAATCAACAACTGATTGAAGAATAAAGAAAACGCAGAAGAGAAGAGAAAATCGAACAGAGTTTAACGTGGTTCACTAACGTTGTGTTAGCTAGTCCACGGGTGACGGGTAAAGAGGGAACACAGTTTTATTAAGGAGAGGCATTACAGTATACTCTTAAGATGAGAGTAGTTTGGTCTAGATATGAGATAGATTGACTAGCATTGTACTCTCAAGAGAAGAGGATTTAATATAGATATGTAGTCAAGATGGAAATTTGTTCCATTAAACTGGTAATATACATTTCTAAAAAGAGGAGTGAATGGATGGGTCTTTATTAAAGAGAAAGATTGAATCATTGGGTGTTGAATAATTGAATAAGAAGACTAGTCTAGGGAGAGGCTCGGTGGTACTTTGTTCTAGGAGATGATTGTTGAGATACAAACAAAGTTGTTCCACATTGGTTAGATAAGAGGAAGATCATAGGTATTTATAAGTTTTTTTTTTTTTTATATCCGTGACTGTCTGGGCCAGCTTGCACGCACCTCGACTAATTTCACAGGACATACCGTATGACCATACAACATTTGGATGTCAAGGAAACCTGTAGGAAATTAATTCCTAAGTAGGTGGCCACCATGGATTGAACCCATCAATTTAAGCACCCATCACGTTAGGTATTTATAAGTGACCACAATCATCTTCATTGGTATGAGACCTTTTAAGTGAAATAAAAACAAAGTCATGAAAGCTTATGTCAAGAGTGGACTCTATCATGACAATGTGGAGATCCACCCATAATTTTTGTTCTTATAAGTACATTCTTAGATAAAGAAAAGATTATACGTATATAAGTAAGGACAACCATCCATCAAAATGGTATGAGATCTCTTGGGTGAAACCAAAAGTAAAGTCATGAGGACATATGTCTAAAGTGTACAATATTATACCAATGTAGCTTCTATCGAAAGTCGGTACTAGTCCCTAATAAGCAATATTAGAGTCATGTCGTGACTTAGCAATGTGGGTGGAATCCTTAGATGTTGAACAAAGAAGACTAGTCTTAAAATTCAGGTGTACTTTGGTCAATGAAGGATTGTATAGTATATGTTTTACTTTAACAATCTCTTTTGTTTGGCTTAAATTAAAGATGTATGGTTTTTTCACTATGCAGATGACAATAATCCTCAACAAATGCCTGAGGCTATATGCTCCGATGATGACATTTGCAAGAAAAGAGGAAAAGGAAACGAGATTAGGGAGGTTGGTGCTTCCTAGTGGGATTTGTGTGGTGATACCGACGACTGCAATTCATCATGGCACAAAGTTTTGGGGACAAGATGCAAATGTTTTCAAACCAGAAAGATTTTCGAAAGGGATCAGAAAAGCGACCGAAAGCAACTCGGGTGCATATCTCCCTTTTGGATTAGGGACTCGAAGCTGTGTGGGGATGAACTTTGCATTGAACGAAGCCAAAATTGCAATATCAATGATTCTACAAAGGTTTCTCTTCAGCCTCTCCCTTGCCTACTTTCACTCCCCTGTTCAGCTTCTTACTATTAGCCCTCAACATGTAGTTCAGATTATTCTTCATCCTATTTCACATATCTATGGCTTAGCAAAACAACTACAAGCTTGTTTGGTAACATTCTTGTTTTCTATTTCTTGTTTTTAGTTTCTTGTTCCATGTTTCTTTTTTTAGGATAAAAATAAGAACTTGTTTGATAACTATTTATATTTCTTGTTTCTTAAAAAAAATTAAAAATAAAAACAAAACTTGTTTGATGGCAGTTAGAATAGAAATTTTGATAAATAAGAACCTGTTACGTCATTATCCTTAAAATAAATAATGAATTTAAATTAAGTTTTGGACAAAATATAAATCAAAATTGAGTGGATTAAAAGTTGTTTTATTTGGAATTTTGGTCAAAATTAAAATAGACCAAAACTAGTTAGCCGAAACCAAGTTCAAATCCATAGACCCAAGCCCAAGCCCATTTGAAGTTCATGGAAACCCTATAAATAGGGAGTTCCACCTTCATTGGAGAGCACACCTAAGATTTGGAAGATAGAGACTTGAAATTTCACGCTTAAAGTTTCCAAAAAGATTCAAGCCTTGAAAGACAATATTGAAGATTGAAGCTATACAAAGCTTCTGGAAGATCAAAGTTATACAAAGCTCCAAACCTTAAAAGGACATCCTAAAGATTGAAGCTATACAAATCTTCTTGAAGATCGAAGTTATACAAAGCTTTTAAAAGATCAAATCTATACAAAACTTCTTGAAGATTAAAGGCTGAAGAAAAACTTAAAGCATAGGTTGTCTTAAAGACTGAAGCTTGAAGAAAAAACTTAACGCCTACTTAGGCGATCTTGAAGATTGAAGCTTGAAGAAGAGACTTTAACCCTTATTTAGGCAGTCTTGAAGAGTGAATCTTGAAGAAAAGACAAAGCCTATTTAGGCAGTCTCAAAGACTGAAGCTTGAAGAAAAGACTTAAAGCCTATTTAGGTGGTCTTGAAGACTGAAGTTTGAAGAAAAGACTAAAAGCCTATTAAGGCAGTCTTGATAAATCTCTGAAGATCAAAGATTGAACGTTACATCTTTCTATGAGCCGAAGAACCTTAATAAGCTAAAAGCTGAAAAACTTTAATAAGTACAAGCTAAAGACCTTTAATAAGCTACAAGTTGAATAACTTCAATAAGTTACAAGCTGAAGAAATTCAATAAATTATAACCTGAAGAACATCAATAAGCTACAAGTAAAAGATCTTCAATAATCTTACAAGTCGAAGCTCTTCAATAAGCTAAAAGTCAACATCGAGACTAAGCTACAAAAGCCCTTCAGATAAATTAACATTAAGAAAAAGTTGTAAATCTCTTGAGACAAGTCATGCTTGAGAACAAGTTGTGAAGCCCTTAAGATAAGCCAACCTCGAGAATAAGCTGCAAAGCCCTTAAAACATAGGTATATGAGAGAGAAAGAACCAGAGGAACAAATTAAATGTTGTTCAAGAAGATCAACTACAACCTTCAACTTGATCACTACAATATTTGTCCAACAACTTCATGACATGATAACAAACTCTATTACAACTCAGTATGGCGGGTCTTCTCAAAGTTCCTTTATGCATTCAAAATCAAAGAGAATTAATAATTTAACGATGCCAATTGGCTACAAACAACTAAAATGTTTCAAAAGATTTATGGAAATAGGAATCTAAAGAAGCATATTGCTCATTTCATCGAAACATGAAAAAATATTGGTACACAAAGAGATCTACTAGTTATAAAATTTGTCTAAACATTAAAGGAAAATGCATTAGACTGATAAATTGATCTAGAACCATAGTTGATTGACAGTTGGGAACAACTTAAAAAAGAGTTTCTCAATCACTTCTATAGCACAACATGCATTTCGATCGTATTTGAACTTACCAGCCCTAGACAACGAAAAGGTGAACTCGTCGTCAACTACATAAATAGTTAGGGAGCCAAAAGTCTTGATTGTAAAGATCCTCTCACTGACTTATCTGCAGTCGAAATGTGCATTCAAGGTATTCATTAAAAACTTTTTTACATTCTTCAAAGTATAAAACCGCATACTTTTGAAGAACTAGCAACTCGAGCCAACAATATAGAGCTGAGTATTGCTAGTCAAGGTGATCAAAATCTATTAGTCCCTAATATAGAAGAAGAAAAAGAAAATGATGACGATGGCGACGACGATGATGATGGTGATAAAGCTTTAAAAGAATCCATGGTTTGTAAATGCAATCCCTTTCATGAAACATAAGAAGATTGGAAAAAAAACAAAAACAAGGAAATGAAAAATATCACCAAACTTTGAAGGAAAGACATAAAAAAGTCTATGCTTTTTCCTAATTCTGACATTCCTGACATGTTGGAACAACTGGTGGAGACAAGGCTAATTGAACTTCCAAAGTGAAAACGACCAAAAGAGATGGAAAGGTTTGCAGATCCAAATTATTGTAAGTATAATTGAGTCACCACTCACCTAGTGGAAAATTATTTCGCTCTAAATGAGCTAATTCTAAGGTTAGCCAAGGAGAGGAAATTAAGCTTAACCTTGATGAAAATGCTCAATCAAATCATGTCGCATTAACAAAAAAAAAAAAAAAAAAAAAAAAAATTCAGCCAAGTATGTTAGCAATTTAATCTCAAAACAGAAAATATGCCTGATAAGATCAATAAGAAGATAAAACATAACTGAGTAAATGGAGAAAGAGGAGATAAGATATATAGTGGTTCGAAAAATTTCCTTCTCCACTGTCAAACTCAAGAGCCAAATTCCATTACTCACATAAATAAATTAGAGTAGAAGGATGAACAATGCCCAAACCCTAAACCTCACCAAATGCTCTACATCTCTAATGTTTCTCTCAAAGAAAAACTCACCCATAAGGATGCTTAAATAGGGTGTTACAAATTGGGTCACAAAAAACTCTAACTCACAAGGCCCAAATGGGAATACAAAATTATCCCAAGGTAACAACATTTAACCTATGGTAAAAAGGATAAATACACAAAATTCCCTAATACAAAAAAGAGGAAGTAGATTCTACAAGTTCATATTTCATTAACATCAAAGAAGT
>JBBMKA010072055.1:0-15631 GCA_037833695.1 Sechiopsis laciniata | reverse complement strand
AAATAAAGAGCAAAGTAAATTTATCTGAAAAGGAAAGAATAGAAAAAAAATTTAAAAATTAAAAAAAAAAAAAAAAAAAGTGGCCTGGGCAGCAACAGATGGTTGCTGCCCAGGCAGTTTCTAAATATTCCTCTTAGTTTAATGTCTACAACCTTCACTATATTCATATAATTATATGTTATACAGAAAGAAAGTGATGAGAAAAAAGCATTACAAGTTCTGCAAAAGTATCACCATCGTACGATTCGAAATGGATATGCTCAGCTCGATCATGACCTAGTAAGACACTCTCTAAACCCTAAGAATATATGTTCTCATTATGTATTTTCTACTTTACTAAGTCATGTGAGGTAAATTTTAATTGTAGCATATAGATATTAAAAGTAATCCTTCAGGGCGTGCTGAACTATGGAAAGAAACGGAAAAAATAAAGAGTACGTTGACCAAGACACAATTGAAACGATCGAAAAAATTGTAAGTTATTGTTTCATTTCTTTTATATATGGTTTGGGTTCAACTCTTTGAGTGTGAATCTAAAAATATTTTGCAACAAGATGAATTGGAACTTACAAATGAAGGTCACGATATTTTTGCCGAGCATTAGGAATGCTGAAACATGGTGGGCGTGTTAGGGGAGCAGGTCGATTTGTAACTCCATGAGTTTTCTTTAAGATGTCTCATCCTAAGTCGAAGATGGGTCAACGACCAACTGAACCAGACCCTCAAGTCGATTGGTCTCAATGATTTAACTCTCTGTATTAGGGAAGTAATAGAGATGACATAAGGGAAGAAAATTAAATTCTTCAAGGGGTCGACGACATTGGAGAATACATGGATCATGCTGATGATGTCCCAGCTGATTTCGGAGAAGTAAGTTTTATATTATTTTATTTTAATAATACATTTGAATCATTATATGTTAATTATGATTTATTTTTTCTTTTTTTAAAGGATATGGCATGTCAACTAGCAATTGAACATGGTGGTGACATTGTTGCCATTGGTACCGTGTATGAATTGAGCAGCTCATCTGGTAGGATACATGGTATGCCTTTAGGGCAATTTAATGCTAGTGTCACAATTGATTTGATACTTGAAGGCAACAAGGACCTATATCTACCAATCCCTATAAACTAGGAGATGCAATACCTCAGACAAGCTCAGAATACTTTTGTGCCATGGCCAAAATCATTAATTAAGATACATACTACAACAAAGGAGGTATATAATCGTACATTATACATTTATAATAATTTAATATGTAACTCATTTATTTTACTAATAATCGAAAATGTTTATTGACATAGCCATCTAAACCAAAAAAAAAAAGACTAGTAAGAAGTCTATATCAGCTATTAGTAAGAAGGCTATTTTGGATTCGCAATCCCATCAATCAAACACGACCGTTCCAACTATGAGCAAGCTAGTACGTAATTATGCTAGAGATCAACTGGGTGTTGGTGGCCTAGTACCTATACCACTTACCATAATCGATTTTCTTCCCGATTGTTATATTGCACAAGACGAGTTTTGGAATATGTAATATGGAAGAAATAGGATATACTCCCATACTTTGTTACATCGGATAAGTAAACCGTTTTCTTCTCCAATTGTTATATTCTCATACTACTTTACTTATTTGTCTTGTTTAATAACGTTTCCACATTCTATTTCAGTTACATATGGGAAATTTGCGATAAAGAGATACTGGCTAACTACATACTAGTAGACGATTGCGATTTTGCAACGATTTTGACGAAACAAAATCTACAAGAACGAATTGAACGTGTAGTTGATAGGATTGAAATGTTGGTTGATCCCAATCAATGAATATTCTTTCCCTTCAATACTTGGTATGTGTTTTGAATTTTGCATTTTTAATACTTATGGATTATGTTTATATCAAAATCAATATTCGTTAATTTGTATAGACACCATTGGATTTTAGTCGTCATCATTCTTGCAGAAAATACGACGTACATTTTCAACTTGTTGGGTCAAAATCCGATTCATGAGAGTTTGCACCAAATCATAACATCGTAAGTTTCTAAATAGAAAATTTTAGACTTTGAATTTATATTTAATCATCCTAATGTTCTAACTTTATTAATATAGTGCCTACCGAGTTTGGTATGAAAGACACATGTTGAAGCACAAACAATTATATTGGAAATGGGTGGAGTTAAAGTTGAAGCAAATTCTTTTGTTATAGTGTTTTTTTTTTGTGATGTTCAATTATCGTTTACCAAGTATATGTAACTATTTTTTTTCACTAGTGCCCTCAACAAATTTGATCAATAGTATGTGGATTTTACGTCGAAATATTCATACGGAAGATGATATACAACACATCCACGCATGTATTGAGACCTGTAAGTTTTATTTACACATACATGTTAAATATAATCATATATATATAGAACATACACTAATTTGGTATTTTTAATTATATGTCTTAATACTTTGTAATTCAAGACCGATCCAAACACATTCACTCAAGCTGATATTGACGAGGTATGAGTAGAATGGGCAGAGTACATAGGTAGACATATGATACGAAATTAGTGTTTATGTATGGAGAAATGAATTAGTTGTAGTTTAAATGTTAATTGAATAGCTAGATGTTAATAGATTTTGGAGGGACAAAGTCCCATTTGTTGTGTACTGAATTTTTCATTATGTTCATATACAGGTGGAGTTTTGTTATATAACTGGTGAAATTTTTTGGGGATCGCATTATTGCCCCGTTATGCTGTCGAAATTTTGTGTGCATATCTAATATTGTGTTAAGAATATGCATGTGTTTAGAAGTTAGAATTCCATGAGTTAGTGTGGGTGATTGGATATTTTGTTAAAAGCTAGAGTTTAATATTCTTTTTATAAGTTAGAATTAGGAGATCAAATAATTATTAGAAAGTTTAGAATTGGCAGCCTCTATATTGCCTTTTTTTTTTTATAAAGTGTAATAACTTTTAATGGCGAGCACAATATATGTCATTCTTTTTAAATAATTAGAGTGATAATATCTTTTAATGGCGGGCTTTATATTGCTTTTTGTTTTTTTTTTTACAAACTATAATGCCTTTTAATCGCGGGCGCAACCGATGATTGACTATTTTGGAGTAACAACCCGAGACCTATTTCGATCGAGATTTTATTAAAAAAATATATATATATTGGTGATGGGCAAGGCGCGTGCCATAGAATGGTATTGGTGGCAGGTATGGCACGCGCCATTGCATGTTTTACCTATTATTGGTAGTGTTGGTTTGAACATGGACTAACCCAGTGTGGTTTGGTTTTAGATTGCGAGATATGACAGTCACTAGTAATAGAGTTGGAGCGTCAGGTCATGCCGCTAGAGGTGGTGGTCCAAAGCCCGTGATTGAGGAGGTTACCTCAAGTGCAAAACCGACCATCAGACCGTCGTTAGCCCCAGTTGTTAACCTACCGAGGGCAGGTGGGATTGTACCACCGTAGGGTGCCACTCCGAGAGCATAGTTTACCGAATGGCGAGACATGGTTATGGGCATATTTACCGAGCCGAGGACAGAGACCTAGGCATAGTTAGCCGCACAACAAGCAGAGTCTTAGGCACAGATGGCTGAGCAGACAGCTGAATGCCTCACTTCACGAAAGTATACATGGTCTGCAGCAAGTAATAAGTAATTTATCAATCTCCAAAGGGACTGGAAATTATCCGAGATGATGTTCAGAATTTAATTTTAAATTGCACGAATATGATTTGAGTTGGTTTGTTTTGAAACCATAAAGGTAAATAAATAGCAGCTTAAATAGTTATGAGAAATAAGGTTAGACTAAGGTACTCATGAAAATCAACAGCAATGTAATAGCAAGAAACATGCGGTAAGGGGCTCTATCATACTATGCCGCACAAACTTCCACTTCTGCTTCCGTTAGCATCAAGCCCAACTTCCACCACGACTTGAAGTAATTATGAGCTGGCGCTAAGTATGTAATAGTTACGCGTTTATTTCTAAACTTCGATTCAAAGCATTACAGACGTAACACTACCTATTAAACATGCAAAATAGACTTAGGTTATTTCCTCTTCCGACTTACAACCTATTAGTTTGTGTGGATGGCCGGTCGACACTCACTATTGAAATGATGCACCTAATTTACATGCTCTAGATGAACTCTTCTAATTTCTTCCTACAACATGTTGCTAAAATTCACTTTCTCCTAGCTTTGCCCTAATGAAATTAGTTCATGATATAAACAGAGAACACAAAAAACGATATGGAAAACATACTAGAATTGTATTATTGAAGTAAAATGAGTCTAACAAAAAAATAAAAGAAATAAATAAACTTCAAAATCTTGTTCGGTCGTCTAGGTCGAAACTCCAAACTCCTCTCCATCTAAAAAGAACAGCTCCTTTTTCTATTACAAAATAGTCTATTTATAAAGCTTGGTCGTCAAATCTCCGGATCTTCTAGAATGACACAAATCAATCATCGCGATACTTTCCTTTTTCACTCTTGTCAGATATGTCTTCATTTGTCTAAGGCAGGAATCCTTTAATTTCAGCAATCCGTCTCGTAATTTGTTTGGTTAGTCAACTTCACGCTGTCAAACGATTCATTCCTTATTTACTTGAAGTGCTTTTGACCTCTGTCTGCCGAGCTTTAGATGTTCGCAATCGCTCGTCTTAATCCTCAGCATCGCATTGCTCCGCTAGCGCTAACCCTACGAAAACAGTAATCAACATAAGCCTTGCAAAATCCGGGCTAAACGTGCTATTTTGGTTATTTTAAGCACAATAATCAATATCTTGCATTTTATTCTCCTAATACGTAAGCATCAACGAATTACACCTTTTTCTTCCTACTTTCACCTTACTCGCTATAATTCTCAATTAATAAATGCGAACAATGATCTAAAGTTAGGCTAAAATCTAACTCTATTTCAGAGTCATCAAACCCCCAAACTTGAATCATTGCTTGTCCCGAGCGATGCTATTATAAGTGTAACAACTGCTAAAAGTAATGCAAACCACAATGCTGCGCTCTTCCTCTTGCTAAAAACATAATCTTTAAATATAATTACTTTAATACTCCAAAGGCTTAATCATCCCAATTCATCATTCACTAAGGTCATAACAATCTCATCTCAGTTTTTCTCCTTATTTTCTTTAGTCCAAAGTTCAACTCCTAGTTTGGAAACTTCTATTCTTAATTTTTAGTCATTTTTGTTATCTTCGTAAAATCTTAAACAAAATTTGGTTGGGATTCTGAGAAGAATGAATGAACGGATGAGATCATAGGAATGGAGCACGTGTGATTGAGCACAATCATTTCGATAAGTGATTACGGAAGGAAATCCAGCAGTCGGATTACACGATCGTTAATCCAATGGTGTGCAGATATTGCATGACCGCTGAAGTCCAATCATTACCATAACGTGTTGTAATGATTGTTGCAAAGATCACAACTCTCAACCCTATCGATAAATAGTCATCTTCACAACCAACCGTTACCATTCTCCATAACTTTACCCTTCTAATTCAAGAATTTACTTGCCAAATTTCACCATGGTGCGAAAACTTGCAATAAATTACCGAAAATGATGGCACATAAGAATAGAAAGGCAAGGAGAAGCCGACCAGATCAGAATCCTGAGCTAGTTGAAGCTGCACCTATGCAAAGTGAAGACAGACAGTCATGAGCCAGACTACCCATGCGAAGGCAAGTGACTGCCCAGCTTAAAGGATGGAAGAGCGTACTGCAGTAGTGGAAGAGTCCTTAGATGTCCCTGGGGAGGAAAAAGCTGTTACTTCAACACCATGTTAAGTGGTGAGAATTGATAGTCCCGAGACTTTATGGTATTTTGAAGGGTTAACACCTTCAATGGAAATCAAGGATGCTGAGGAGTTTGACCGGATGTTGGAGGAACTTAACCAAAGAAAGGTTGAGAGAGGAAGAGATACAGACGCAGCCCCTTCTAGACCTATTGAAGTGGCCGCGGTTTGTGAGGAAGAAGTGAGGAAGCATTGGGAAGGAAAAGCACCAATGTTAGATGATCAGCAAGGTATTGGAAAAAGAGGAAAGCTTGCGTCGGAGAACCTGTTCCGATGTAGAGGTAGAGACGAAGCGGACAAGACTTATGTGAGAATTAAAAAGCGGTAGAGAGTTCGATTGACACCAATTGGGCGCGAGCTTAATGAAGTGGAAAGGATCATCCAACGCTTGAAGAAGGAATTTGCCCCGCTTGAGAAGTTAACACATGCCCATGTGTCAACTCGCAAATTCAAGAAGAAGTTCAATATGCAAGAGAAGTTTGTAGAATGCCTCTAGATACTATCCAATATTTTGGATTTATATCTAGAGCATGAGAAGATAAGAGACAGTGTGATATTTGACACACTAACGCTCTTAAATCCGCATATCTAGCGACCCACCTTCTTGCATTTTCACAACATTGTTTCTTCTTCTAACTCCATTGGTACGGCTTGCTTTGCAAATGTTGTAAACAACATGATCCTGGTTATTCATGTGGAGACATGTGAGTGGGGGTGCCTATGCAATAAAGAGTTTTTGCATAAGATAGGACCAGAAGTTTTATGATCGATCTAGTAATTCCGTTATAGAATCGTATTAACTATTTCACTAAGGATGATCGCATGTCGATGTGATCTTAATCTTGAGTGGATTGTGAACTCCTACTTTATGAAAGCGTCATTTGATGTACATGGGTGAGACCGGCCAAACAATGCTGGGTCAATAAGCTTCCCACGTTGGAGATTGCCGTAGTGAGTGGCTGGGAACGCAACATCACAAGAAGGAATTCACACCTTCTAGAAATTCGAGGAAGATGTAGAGTTGTTCCCTTAAGAACTGATTCCAGGGCTTGAACAAAGGGATCCCGCCTCTCATTGTCCCGAGAGAACATTGATTGATAGTTGGACTATAAACACTTGTTCATTAGAAGAATAAATGGCGCTTAAGAAGAAAGATGTAATCACAGGGGTAGAACGGATTTCTTGTCCCAGTTATGAATTACGAACAAGCTCCTAAAGGATCATATGACAAATGACCAATTATATCTGTCGACATTAACTTGTCCTACAGTGCGAAAGAGTTCAGTACAGGCCTTAAGAGGAATAAGCCTGATGTTAACAAATATGGATCGAATCCCGAGTCATTGTAGCTTTCAACTTATAGGTCCACCGGTCCCTAGGCTAGCTCATACTTGCTGGTACACTATTTTATTAGAGAGTGAGTTTGAAGAGTTCAAATTCACATATTAATTATATGAGACATAATTAATAGGAGCATAAAGTTTAAATTATTAAACCTGCAAATTAATATATTGGATATATTTATTTAATATTTATTGAATAAATATTAATAAGAGAAATTAATTTATTTGATAAATTAATTATAAATAACTATTGAATAATTATTTAATTTAGAGATCATAGTAAATTAATATGTTAGACATATTAATTGGTTTAATAATTATTGCATAATCATTAAATGGACAATATTGATTAATATGTTGGACATATTAATTGGGTTAATAATTATTGGATAATTATTAAAGTAGAGAATTAACATATTGGATATATTAATTAGATATTTATTTATTTATAATATATTGGATATATTATGGAATTGAAATTTATTGGATAAATGTCAATTAAAATAAATAAAACAAAATATCGATTTTTTGAAATATAAATGGGAAAAATGCATAATGTTTTGTCCCACATCGGAAAGCTCTAAGTAGGAGCCTCCATCACTCCACTATAAATAGGAAGCCTTGGAGGCTTCATTCTTATCTCACTCATTTTAGAGTAACCTTTCTCATAAGTTGAAAAGCCTCTCTGAAAGCTGAGATCTCTTTTCTCCTCCATAGTCAAACTATTCTGACAAAGTTCCTAGCTCCCTTCTCTAAAGGCTTTCCACCAAGTAGGAGATCGTTCAAGTTTTTCCACGGAGAATAGTTGATCCTACTCAACATAAAAACCCGCCAGATTAGATCTGAGGCGATAGTCAATATAAGTATTCTTTTTCAATAACATGTCAAACACCTAGGGTATTGCATTTAGATTAATTTGATTAATCAAAGATAATTAATTAGATTAATTATTGTGAAATTTTTATTATTCACACGCTTCCGCCGCGCTAAATGCATTCTCCTACCCCATATTCCCAACAATTGGTGTTAGAGCTTTGGCTCAAAGTGATTATTGTTGTTGGAATCTTTTTATTGGTGGGTATTAATTTTCATTTGATGAATGTTAAATTATTATTGTTTTTTGCTGAAGGTTTTTTGTTTGGCATTAGGATTTTTATAAATTCTTAGATCTTGTGTAAACCCAAGCATATGGGTATAGGAAAAACTTTGTACAATTTTGTTTTTCGATTTTATGCAATTTGAAATTGGCAAAAAGACGAAGAACGTGAAGAACACCGCGAAGAACATGAGGAACACTGCGAAGAACATGAAGAACGCAAAGAACACCAAGGATGAGATTTTATCCTAGAATATTTTTAGAAAATATTTGGGTAGGAAAAACATTTTTAATTGAAATATTTTTGAAAAATATTTATTATCTTTTAAAACCTGATATTTTTTGGAAAATATCTTGGATTTAATTACGGTTAATATTTTTTTAAAATATGGGCAACCATAAATAATTAAAAGATAATTAAATACACATTTTAAAATTAAATCAATAATCTTTGAAAGATCTTTGATGAGATAATTTTATGAAAATCTGTATCTTGGAGTTTTTTAAATATTAAAATATTTTTGGAAAATATTTGGGAAATATTTAAAGGGATTTGTTCTTGCTAGTCAAAGTTTCCAGAAGATCAAGAAGTGAAGACAAAGATTATTCTTGAAGAATTTTTTAGCTTATGTCACAATTTAAATTTCTTAGAAATATGTCAAATATCAAATCGGTCATTAACTATTTAAATTATATGTTACTTATTTGCATGTCTTGTTTGTTGCATAAAGTATGTCATATGGATTTAAAATCCTACCATAGGTTAAAAAGATTCATGCATCCTAAATGTATATTAAATATATTAGATATATTTTTTAGGAATTGGATTCCATATTTAGGATTGTTCGGTATATAGATCTCAAAATAAATAATAGTTGCTTATTTATGGATTATGTTGAATATATGGATTATATATATTTGAAAATTGATTTTTCAAAATATAACTCAAACAATATTCATTTTAAATCTGCTACAAAAATGAATATATTCTTTAAAATGGTTTTAAAAGGAGTAGAGCCTAATAATCCATAAAAGCTGATAGAATTAATAAGATTAATTGTTATAACTTAAATCTTTAGTTAATAGGATTAATTGAAGAGTAACCTGATTATTTAAGAATTGGTTGGAAGGGAACCCTGCCTAAGGAAGGTTCTGCCGAAGGATAGAGGTATTTAAGATGACAGCTTACGGAACACCTCTACTTGGGAACGCGACCTGGGGGTTGAAACGGCCAAGAATTATAGATCATTTTGTGTAGGCTTAAATAATGTGATTAGTCTTAGAGTAAAAACTTGGCAATTCACATTAAAAATCAATCTAACCAAGATAGGTAAAAGATTGGGACTTGGATGAACACGATTAGCCTAGTTCATCTGAGTGGGAGAGAACCCTATTAAAAAATAGATAGTGAGAGAAGGATCGGCGTCAACTAATCCTACGATCTCCATCAAGAACTTGCATCGTGGGATCATAGTGGGGCTACGTGTCGGCAGTTTGAGTCGACCCCCCTCAGTGTGTGTTCACTAGGGTCAATATTAGGGCGAGTTTCGTGGAAGGGATAGGACTGTGATCTCGATCGGTACTTGATTTATCATTCGACGGCATTTATTGAGAGAGATTAACATGTTCGAATTGATGGGCTACACTATCAAGGGATTGGTTAAAGAGTTAGCCAAGTCCTAGATAAAAAAAAATGGTAGCTGGAACCATAGGGATAAGAGTTATCCTGGTATTGAGTTTCTGTTTGAGAAGAGTCTCACGCTAGGGAGGAATACTTGACTTATCATTCAACGACACTTACTCTAAACCTTTGAAGTTGTACCATGGCATTAACATTAAACAATTGTAGGGTTTCCTATTGATTTTAATATTGAAAGTTTTTAAATCAATTTTATGTCAAAACCTATGAATGACGTTTTTAAATGGCAATCAAATTGAAATGTTCTTTTTCTTATTTCGGCACAACGCCTAAATCACTTATCTCGATAATGTTAATTGACAAATTAACTGGAGAAAAATACTACATAAAAAAATAATATCAACACGATTCTTGTTGTCGATGATAAGAAGTTTGTTCTCACGAAGGAATGTCATCTGGCACTGCCACCTAATGCGGCACGAAATGTTCGTGAGGCACATGATCGTTGGCATAATGGAAACGAAAAGGCAAAGGTCTATATCTTGGCAAGTTTCTCGAACATTCTAGCCAAGAAACTAGAGAACATGGTAACTGCTTTAGAGATGATGAGAGCCCTTTTATAAAATTTTTGGGTAGTTGTTGTCTTAGGTAAAGCATGATGCTCTCTGGGTCGTAATAGACAAAGTTAGTCAGGTAAACTGTATTCTTGAGATGCTACCAAGTAGCTTTTTACAATTTAATAGCAATATTTGTTATGAACAAGATTGACTTTAACCCTACTACTCTTCGTAATGAACTTCAAACCTTTGAGTCCATGATGAAAGTCAAGGACAAAGAGGGGGAGGCAAATGTTGTCACCGAGAATAAGAGTTCTGGAACCACGGGTTTAGGGACCAAGCCAAAAGGTCAGACCTTCAAGGCAAGTTCTCAAAGAAGAAGAAGATTGGTGGGAGTAAGAATAAGCACAATGCTCCAAGGAAAGTCAAGGCCGAGAAGGATGGAAAATGTTTCCATTTTCAAAAGCTTGGTCATTGGAAAAAGGACTAGTTCTGAGTACAAAAGAATGAAGAAAGACAAAGAAGGTAAATCTCATTTACTCGTTTTAGAGTCTTGTTTCGTGGAGGAATCATCCAATGGTTGGATATTAGATTCGGCACCACTTAATCACATTTGTTCTTCATTTCTGGAAAGTGAGTCTTGGGAGTAGTTAGAACTTGGGCAGATAACCTTAAAGGTGGGGACCCGTGAAGTTGTTTCGACAACCACTGTTGGAAGTGTCATGTTATTTTTCAGCAATTCTCTTTTATTGTTAGAGAATGTGCTGTTGGTTCCTCGGATTAAGAGGAACCTAGTTTCAGTTTCTTGCCTTGTAGAACAATTTCATTCAATAAATTTTAATGAAAATTTAGTTTCTATTTAAAAGAATGGCTTGGAGCATTGTTCGGTAATTAACGAAAATAACTTGTATGTGCTTAAACCTAGAGTTTGTAAGACACTTCTAAATACTAAATTATTTAAAACAGCAAATAATAGAACAAATAAACGACAAAGAATTTCTCCTAGATCGAATATATATATTTGGCATCTAAGGTTAGATCACATAAATTTCAATAGGATTGAAATGTTAGTAAAAAGTGGTTCTCTAACTAGGTTAGAGATGGACATTTTACCTGTATGTGAATCTTGCATAAAAGGTAAAATGACCAAAAGACCCTTTACAACAAAGAGAACTAGAGCCAACCAACCCTTAGAACTTATAGATTCAGACCTATGGGGTCCGATGAATGTTAAAGGTCAGGGAGGGTATGAGTATTTTGTATCCTTTACGGATGACTACTCTAGATATGTGCATATTTATCTAATGCAGCACAAGTGAGACTCTGAAAAATTTAAAGAGTTTAAGGCTAAGGTTCAGAACCTATTAAATAAAAGGATTTATACACTGTGATCAGATCGTGGTGGAGAGTATATGGACCTGGAATTTCAGAACTACTTGGTAGAACATGGAATAACGTCCCAACTTTCGGCACTTGGAACACCTCAGCAGAATGGTATTTCAGAAAGGAGAAATAGAACCCTTTTGGAAATAGTTCGGTCAATGATGAGCTTTGCTCAACGGCCGATATTATTTTGGGGATACGCGTTAGAGATCGCATTATATATTTTGAATATGGTATCCACAAAGAGTGTCTTGGAGACACCCTATGAGTTGTGGAAATGACGTAAAGGTAGTTTACGTCACTTAAGGATTTAGGGATGTTCGGCCTATGTGCTGACTACAAATCCAAAGAAATTAGAACCACGTTCAAAGTTATGCCTATTTGTAGGCCGTCCCAAAGAAACGAAGGGGGCTATTTCATAACTCAGATGAAAATAAGGTGTTTGTAGCGACAAATGCAACATTCTTAGAAGATGATTATGTTAGCGACCATAAACCTTGATCGACAGTAGTGTTGAAAGATTTGTCTTCCAATTATGCTACAAATCCTATAACAAGCGTTGTTGTAGGAGGGTCAATAAGGGTTGTTGACAACTTACTAGCATTGGATGCTGGAAACTCATCAGCTAGGATAGTTGATGAATCCTTGGGATTTGACATAGAAATCCCACCCAGTCAAGAAAGACGTCTACCTCGACGTAGTAGGAGGATTAGAAATAATTTGGTTCCCTATATAAGTGTCTTGGAGACACACAACGTTATTCAGGATAATGTTGAAGATCCTCGGTCTTGTAGACAGGCAATGGAGGATATTGACTGGGAAGAATGGATAGAAGCCATGAACCTCAAAATGGATTCGATGTACTTCAATCCAGTCTGGTCACTCGAAGATGCACCAAAGGATGTAAGGCCTATTTGGGTGCAAGTGGATCTACAAGAGAAAAAATGGTGTAGATGAGAAGGTGGAAACCTTCAAAGTTAGACTTGTAGCAAATGGCTTCACTAAAAAAGAAGGAGTGGATTATGAAGAAACCTTCTCCCCTGTTGCTATGTTAAAGTCTATAAGGATCCTCTTATCTATTGCCTCATATTATGACTATGAGATATGGCAGATGGATGTCAAGAGTGCATTCTTAAATGGCAATCTTGAAGAGGATATCTACATGAACCAACCCAGAAGGGTTTGAGTCCAAAGGACAAGAACAAAAAGTTTGCAAACTTGTTAAATCCATTTATGGATTGAAACAAGCGTCTAGTTCTTGGAACAAGAGATTTGATGATGTAATCAAATCATATGGTTTTGAGCAGAACATTGATGAGCCTTGTGTTTACAAGAAAATCAATGACAATAAAGTAGCATTCATATTATTATATGTAGATGACATCTTACTTATTGGAAATGATGTAAAAGTATTGACTGATGTCAAGCAGTGGCTAGCTAACCAATTCCAGATGAAGGATTTGGGCGACACTTCGTATGTCATTGAGATCCAGATAATAAGGGATTGGTGTAAGAGAACACTAGCCCTGTCTCAGGCGTCGTATATTGACAAGATGCTTGTCAAGTATGCGATGAGGGATTCCAAGAAAGGTCATTACCTTTTAAGCATAGAATCTCATTGTCTAAGGATAATAGTCCTAAGACACCTCAAGAAGTTGAGGAACTGAGACGGATACACTACGCTTTGGAAGTAGGGAGCTTGATGTACGCTATGTTGTGTACAAGACTTGACATTTGCTATACTGTAGGCATTGTCCGTAGATATCAGTCAAATCTAGGAATGGATCACTAGATTGCAGTTAAGAATATTCTCAAGTATCTTAGGAGAACGAGAAATTATATGCTTATGTACGATCCTAAGGACTTGATCCTTACTAGGTACACAGACTCCAATTTTCAAACTGATAAGGACTATAGGAAGTCCACCTCAGGTTCAGTGTTCACCTTCAACGGCGCAGCTGTAGTTTGGAGAAGCATCAAGCAAGGATGCATTGCAGACTCCACTATGGAAGCTGAGTATGTAGCTACTTGTGAAGCAGCAAAAGAGGCAGTATGGTTGAAAACTTTCTAGCAGATTTAGAAGTGGTTCCGGGTATGAATAAGCCGATTACTTTATATTGTGATAACAGCGGGGCTATGGCTAACTCTAGGGAACCTAGAAGCCATAAATGAGGGAAGCATATAGAGAGGAAATACCACCTCATCAGAGAGATAGTGCATAGGGGTAAAGTTGTTGTCACTAAGATTAACACGGTTGGCAATGTTGCTGATCCTTTTACAAAGGCTATCCCAGTTAAAGTGTTCGTGGGTCACCTAAAGAGTTTAGGTCTACGAGAGGCATCTCCTACGGTCTAGAGCAACTGTGAGTTTGATGTTTGGCTTTAAATGTAACAAGTTTTACTAGGACTTTAGTGTAAGTGGGAGATTGTTAGGGATTGTGCCTTAAAGGCCTAGTAATTTTTAATTAAAGAACAAACATTTAATGTTAGACATTTAATGTTAAATTTTAGTTATTAATAAAGGTTATTATTTTCATTAATTGTGCATTTAATATACAAACGTCGTTCAGCTTTATTGCATTAATTGGATTAATAGCGATATTTCCATGGTTATTTGGATGTACACTTGGACAAGTATGTGAGACATTCATGTGGATCTAGTTCTAAGTTAATAACCTAAAACGTCTGCAGTAAATGGACTAAGGTTGCGTGCCTAATTTTTGGTGACACTGTTGGTATGGCCTGCTTTGTAAATGTTGCAAACAACTTGATCCTGGTTGTTCATGTGGAGACACGTGAGTCGGGGTGCCTATGCAATAAGGAGTTTTTGCATAAGAAAAGACCAGAAGTTTTATGATCGATCTACTATTTTCGTTATAGAATCGTATCAACTACTTCACTAAGGATGATCGTATGTCGATGTGATCTTAATTCGGAGTGAGTTGTGAACTCCTGCTTTATGAAAGCGTCTTTTAGTGTGCATGGGTGAGACTAGCCAACAACGCTGGGTCAATAAACCTTCCATATTGGGAATTGTCATAGTGAGTGGCTGGGAACACAACATCACAATAACAAATTTACGCCTTCCAGAAATTTGAGGAAGATGTAGAGTTGTTTCTTTAAGAACTGATTCTAGGGCTTGGATAAAGGGATCCTGCCTCTCATTGGACCGAGAGGACATTGATTTATAGTTGGACTATAAACACTTGTTCATTAGAGGAATCAGTGACGCTTAAGGAGAAAGATGTAATCATAGTGGTAGAATGGATTTCTTGTCCCAGCTGTGAATTACGAACAAGCTTGTGAGGATCATATGACAGATGACCGATTATATCCGTGGACGTTAGGTTGTCCTATAGTGCGAAAGAGTTCAGCATAGGACTTTAGTGGAATAAGCCTGATGTTAACGAATAGGGATCGGATCCCAGGTCGTTGTAGCTTTCAACCTATAGGTCCATGGGTCTCCAGTCTAGCTCATACTTGCTGGTACACTGTTTTATTAGAGAGTGAGTTTGAAGAGTTCAAGTCCACATATTAATTATGGGGTCATAATTAATATGAGCATAAAGTTTAAATTATTAAACTTGCAAATTAATATATTGGATATATTTATTTAATATTTATTGAATAAATATTAATAAGGAGAAATTAATTAATTTGATAAATTAATTATAAATAATTATTGAATAATTATTTAATTAAGAGATCACAAAAAATTAATATGTTGGACATATTAATTGGGTTAATAATTATTGGATAATTATTAAAGTAGAGAATTAATATATTGGAT
>JBBMKA010072044.1:0-15631 GCA_037833695.1 Sechiopsis laciniata | reverse complement strand
GATCTCCAAAATTATTCAAAATACCTGAACAAGAAGAAGAACTTCCACCACAACCATCCATTGATAAAAAAAAAAAAACCAAACTTGGATGAGTGTTTTTGTGAGAGTGTTGTATTAATTTCTTTCTCTCTGCTATTTAATCCATTTTTTAGTTTCTTTGGGGCACTCCCGGGATTTTAGCTTCGAAAAAGTTCTGGCTTTTGAGAAACTGGAAAAGCCTGGCCTCATAAGTTCTTTTTATTAATGTGGGTTGTGTTTGGTTTAGGTGTTCGAGCGATGGAGGAGGAGGACAAAGAGTAATGAAAAGTATTGTGGAAAATTATTGATTTTTTTATTGTCAAACAATGGCGGAGTTAATGTTTTTATTATTTGATGGTAATGCAATTTAATATCATAATTATAGATTTGAAAATTGTATTAAATTTACATTTATTTAAAAGTAGTAGTATTTCTTTGAAAAATTTGTGTCTTCCTTCCCTAACTTGTATTTAAAAAAAAAAGGAAAGTTTTTTTTTTTTTTTTACTTTGATAATAATGAAAAAATTAAATTCGAATTCAGTCTAGTTGTTAGTTGATCGATAGTCTCTTAATCAAACAATGGAAAGTTTTGATGTTTGTTTTGAGCAAGATTGGAAAGTTTTGGTTTTTGTTTTGGGATTTGTTTTAGATTATGTTAAATTAGTGGAGTGTATGATTAAATAAATAGAAAAACTTCTCTACTTGTTCACAAGTAGAGGGCACCTACATTTTATTTATGTGGCACATTTGGTGCCACACAATTTTGATTTTATAAACAAAATAATATTAAAAGATAAAAGAAAAAAAAATTGTGTGACACCAAATGTGCCACATATGTAAAATGTAGGTGCTCTTTACTTGTGAATAAGTAGAGAAATTTTTCTCTTAATTAAAAGGGGTATTATATAGAAAATTGGGGGTATTTAATTGGAGTGGCAGTGATTTGGGACTGTAAATATTACTGGCAAAAAGAATGAGAGAGAAAAATTGAGGTAATGATAAAATCGAGGAAAGAGGAAGGCAAGGCATACAGATGGAAAACCAAAAGTTAGCAGTGGAGATGAGGGAGAAAGATGGGAAATAAAATGTTCTCACTTCTCTCCTCCCAAAACCAAAATCACTCTTTTTAGGGGTGTTTGGTTGGAGGGAATCTTTCTTTCTTTCTTTTTTTTTCTTTTTAATTTATGATATTAAGAATTTCGGCTTTGCTCATATATATTTAAGCGTTTTTTAATGATTTCAAATTAATGACGTCTGAAAGATTGTATCTTGAAGTTTATATCTTTTAACCAACTTGACTGCCTCTTTGGAACTCCAATTCGTCTATTTAAAAAAATAATAATAATAATCTCTCCTAACTATATTTAATTCGGGGTCTTTTTTTTTTTTTTTTTAATTTCATGTGTAAAAAATTTTAAAAATATTTTATGTACGGTAGAAAATTGGACCAGTCCCTGTAAAATTAACGTGTTTATAATTAAGTGAGTTAATTGTTTCAATCAGCTCGCAAATAATCTTTTTTTTTAAACTATAACAGTTGAAGTTAAAGAAATTTGAACTCGTAACCTCTTTATCATTAGGAGTCCACTGATACTACTGATCAACTACTATTTTTGTTAGCATTATTACTAGTCTTATTAATAGATATGCAGTGATGATTGATAACACATTGAGAAATGCATAAATCTTGCAATTTTTCATTAAGTTTGTACAAATATATAATACATAAATTATCAAATCTCAAATGAACGTGCAATTACAATTTTTCATTCATTGAAATGATATAAGGTCATACAACTACTATCATTTACCTCCAATTGTTGTATAACTAAAAAAGTAATTACTATTTTGGAAGTTCAACAATGCCTCTAGTTTAAGGCAACACACTAGTAGAATTACACGAATAGCTAAAATCCAACATTTCAAAAACACGGATGAAAGATGGCGGGTTATTGTCCACGCCGTTTAAGACTAACGATGGCGGGCATGACCCACCTTGAATTACACAAAAAGGAGGCGGGCTAGCCCGCCACCGAAACTCCCGCATTATCATTTCCCTCTTTTCATTTCTGTCTCATTTCTCATTTCCAGCTCCGCCGCCGCTTAAGCTTTTGTTCTTCGACAAACCCTTCAACAAAAAACCCTCACCGCCGCTGCTAGTTCTCCTACTAATCTCTCCTCTGTCGCTGCCATTTCTTCTACAACCCATCTCTACCGCCGCCATTAGTTCGAGGTTTCAATTTCTCCTTCAACTTCGAAGCTTGCGAATTTGGAGTTTTGGGCGTTTCTCCAACTTTGGGCATTTCTACACAAATTGGGTAATTTCTTAGTCTCTAACTTTTTTAAAGCTCTTTTTAGCTCATTTCTTCCCAAATTTATGTTGTAATCTTTCCATATATAACTCTTGTTTCAAATTTGTACAATATTTGTTTCAAATTTGTACAATATTTGTTTCGAATTTGTGCATTTGTATTTTCTCCTTCAATATTTCTTTCATTTGGGCATTTGTTTCAAACTTACCTTAAAGAACCTCAAATTTGGTCATTTGTTTGTTTCACAAATTTGACTATTTATTTCAAAATTTGCTCATGGTATCATTGAACCAATTTGATTCATGGGTTGAAATTGTATATACTTTGATTAGAGCAATTAGTTGATTTACATGAGTGACACTTACTTTGACGGTTGAAATAAGTGTATTTTTTTAGAATTAATTGATTTCGATTCTTTGTTGATTTAAGTTGACTTAGATATGTGACTCGAGTCTACCTTGTTTTGAAATTTTTGTAGGTTAGGTTTCTATAGTTGACTAGATTTCTAACTTCATTGCTATGGATAAGTCGTGGATGTTTAAGGATCGAATGTCACCAAAATACGGTTTAGGAGTTAAGATATTTATAAGCAATGCAATACGACATTCGAAATGGTCAAATTTCGTTTATTGTCCATGTTTGAAATGTGTGAATGTTAAGCACCAAAATGTGAATGTAATAAGAGACCATTTATTTTTTAATGGGATCGATCAAAGTTATAATACATGGATTTGGTATGGAGAATCAGTATCGAGGAAAAGAAACATGGAAAATGTTCCAATAGATGAAGTTGTAGATGAGAATGTGGATGACCTGGATGACCCAATAAGAATGTTTGAGGCTACACAAAATTATTTTAACGACAAACCCCCTATCTTTGAGAAAGCATTAGAGGATGCCAAAAAACCATTAAACCCTAATTGTAAAGGTTTTACCAAGATATCAGCACTGATTAAACTTTATAATTTGAAATCAAAGTATGGATGGAGTGATAAAAGTTTCTCAGAGCTGTTAGAATTATTGAACGTTTTATTGTCTAGTCCTAATGAAATTCTGATATCCGCCTATTATGCTAAAAAGATTTTAAGTACCTTAGGAATGAAGTATGAAAAGATCCATGCATGCATCAATGATTGTTGTTTGTATCGAAAAAACTTGTTGATGTAGAACTGTGTCCTACCTGTAGAACATCGAGATGGAAGGTTAAGAAGAATATGAAACAATGAGTGAAAAATATTCCTGCAAAATTCATGCGATATTTCTCTCCTATTCCAAGATTTGAACGAATGTTTCGAAGTAAAGAAATTTTGAGATTATAGACATGGCATGCGATAGACCGCCAGGTCGATGGGTATATACGACATTCATCCGACACACTCTCTTGGAAACAAATAGACGAAATATGGCCTGATTTTAGTTTAGAAAAGAGGAACCTTCGTCTAGCCCTATCAACAGATGAAGTCAATCCACAAGATGTCTAAAGTACTAGATATAGTTGTTGGTCAGTTATGTTAGTGACTTACATCTACCCCCATAGTTGTGCATGAAGCGTAAATTTTTATGTTAAATGCATTAATCTCTAGACCCAAACAACTTAGAAATGACAGAGATGTCTATTTAGCTCCGTTAGTCAACTATTTGAAAATGTTATGGGACACGGACATTAAATGTTTTGATGCACATCGATGAGAACGCTTCACCTTAAAAGCTATTTTATTGTGGACCATTAATGATTTTCCAGCATATGGTAACCTGAGTGAATGTCCCAAAAAAGTTATAAAGCATGTCCGATTTGTGGAGAGAAAACATCATCAATTTTTTTACCTAGAGGAGGCAAGAATGGGTTTCTCGGACATAAAAAATATCTACCAATCAGGCACACATTTAGAAGACAAGAAAAAGTATTTAATGGAGAACAATAATTTGGAATCGCTCTTAACCCGCTAAGTGGTGAAGAGATTCTTGCAGAATTAAATAGTCTTCAATTTACGTATGGCAGGGGACTACATAGTACAGAATCATATTGGAAGAAGAAATCGATCTTTTTTGAATTAGAGTATTGAAAACATTTTCACGTGCAACATTATTTAGATGTCATGCACATTGAGAAGAACGTGTGTTCGAATATTATCGGAACCCTACTTGATATTCCTAACAAAACAAAAGATGGAATAAAAACTCGATAAGACTTAAGCTAAATTAAGACCTGAGTTAGCCCTCAATTAAAAAGGGAGAAAAAAAGATATTCTTGCCTCCAACATGTTACACACTATCAAGAAAGGAGAAGATGAGTGTGTGTAAAAACTTATCTGAACTTAAGGTACGTGAAGGTTATTCATTCAACATAAGCAAATTAGTGTCGCTTACTGATTTGAAACTTTACGGGTTTAAATCGCATGACCATCACTTTTTTATGCAACAATTGCTACTTGTAGCCATTCGTGGTGTTTCTCCTAAACACGTTAGATATGTTATCATTCGTTTGTGTTTATTTTTCAAAGCTATATGCTGTAAGTCGATCGATTCATCTAAGTTGAAGGGATTGCAGGATGATATAGTTGTCACTTTATGCCTATTAGAGAAGTATTTTCCACCAGTCTTTTTCACAATCATGGTTCACCTAGTGGTGCATCTTGTAAGAGAGATTGAATTTTGTAGATCAGTTTATTTAAGGTGGATGTATCCTTTTGAAAGGTACATGCAGTTTTGAAAGGTGGACATCAACCCGCCACTTTTTATGCAAACACGCACGTGTTTTGGCAGGTACGGCCCGCCATTTGTTGTAGGCATGCCATCAATTCGATATAATATCATTTAAATTGGTGGCGGGTTGATGTCCGCCATTATTTTTAAATAATGGGAGGCCACGCCCACCATTTATTCTTAAAAAAAAGCAAAAATAAGATTTAAACCAAGGTCAAACAAATTAAATCTAATTTCTCAACCACTAAGCTAATAGCAAATTTATATAACAAAAGTAGTAAAGTATTATAAATTGCAGTCCAGGTTCGAGTTGAACCCAACCCAAAACCCTAGAACCCGCGACCTGACCAGAAAACCAAGGTTTCTTAAAAATCTAATCCAACCCAAATTGAAAAAAACATAACCCAATCCAACCCTTTTGGTTTAGGTTAGATAATTCGGGTAGCTAGAATTATCGGTTTTTTTGTACACCCCTACTCGATAAAGGTGTTAAGAAGAAAAGGTCAACCCTTTCATCCAAACACCTCATTATGAGTAGTTCAGTGTTATGATTACAGGGATAAGAATGATCATCTTAGTCACGTTTGGACAATCGTCATTCTAAAGTTAATCTCATTTTTCCATAGCCATCTTTATTCTCCCACACAACTACTCATTTTTTTCCACAATCACATTTTATCCTCCTCATACTAAATATTTTTATTTTTAATGTAATTGATTTTTAGAAATACTTCTCCTTATGATTAAGGAGACAAACCCTCTTTAGCGTATATGTGACACCATTTTGTGGCATAAAATTTTTGTTTAACTTTGAATAATACTTAGGAGAACTTACATTCTTATTCATAAATAGGCAAGTATTTATCATTAATTTTTTTCACCTCAAACACAAATAAATATTTTTCATAATCATTCTTTTCGCTTTAAATACAAGTAATGATTATATATCTCATAATTATTTTCTTCACATCAAACATATATAATTATTATACTTGTTAATCATTTTTCACCATCATCTTAACTCTTCTTCCCTCAAACACCACCTAAAATATATTGAGGCTGTTTGTTTGACATATTTAGGTAGGATTTAGTTTTAAGATTTATTAACTTTTGTTCGAAAACCTATATCCAAACGAGTTTCTACTAACTCTTCCTCATTTTTACTTTTAAAAGTAACTTTCATTTCTAACCATTCATTTTTAATCATTCATTTATAACTATTCAATTATTTCTAATTACTCATTTTTAATCATTTATTTCAAATCAATTAAAATCTCTCATTAACGAAAACACTATCTAAATATGTCAAACAAACACCGGTATTGTCTCGAAGAAAAAATATCCATCTCTTTTGTCCTATTCTTCTCTTCTCCCTGAAAACCCTATTCTCTTTTCTGTCGTTTTTCATTTCCCACACGGTTTGAAGTTTTGAAAGCCCTTTCATATCAATTGGGGGTTATAAATAAAGTGAAAAAGTGTTTAACTTCTTCAAATTGAGTTAGTAACACGTAAAAAGCTTAATTTAATAAAAAGGGAGTGCAGTAAATGGTTGGAGTAACCCCATGTAATCAGCTAATAATTTGGCATGGAAAAAAGTGGAATTAAAAGGTGATAAAGTTAGTGGGACAGTCCGAATGTCGCTTCTTCTCTTTCAGTCTACTTAGGTTAGGGTAGCTTTTAATCTACTTTCTTTCCAATCTCCATTGAAGATCGTGAAAACAAAACAAAACAAAACAGCTTTTCTTTTTAATAAAATCCTCCGTAAATCTCTGTGTAACAGTGCCCATTTAATGTTTCAACCTTTTGTTCCCCTTTTCTTTCTTTTTTTTTTTTTTTATATGTTTTATTTATTACTACCCTCAATTCAACTGTATATTTTTCTATGTCAATCAACCGACTCTTTCAATGGGTTAAGTTGTCAAATTTAAAAATCATTTAAAATGAATATTTATTTATAAAATTACATTTAAATTAATTTTTAGAATTATTTAAAGTAGTTTGTTATTTTGTTATTAAAAATAATTCTTCACTTTTAATTTTTATTAATAACTATTCATTTTAAATTTACGTCTAAAAAAATTATTGTCTCTTATTCATTTAAAAAAAAAAAATTATGTTTAAATAGATTCTCAATTTTTAATTATTCAACAAACTAACTTTTCGTCTAAAATTTCATTCAAACACATCCTTCAAGATTTTGTTGGTCTCATTAAGGTCCAAAATTATGGACGAAGATTTATTACTCTATTTGATTTGGTGTGTTGTAGAACTCATTTTTGTGCTATAGGGCATGTTTGGATTGTGGGAAGTTAGAGGAGAAATGAAAGAATTGAATATTTTGAATATGATATTTAAATGAATCTTGTTTGAAGGAGAAATCGTAAGAAACCTGTGTTTGGTAAGCATCTTTTGATCAAGGAATTGCACAATAGATAATGTTGTTTGAAAGAAAAATTGTAATAAAAACAAGTTATTTTAAAAGGGGTGGTAGAAAAACTTCGTTTGAAAACGGTTGTTTGAAGGAGTTAATGTGAGGGGGAATGAGGAGTTTGAAGTAAATATTTTCTACGGTTAAAAATGAAGTAAATTTTACCATATATTCCTTCTCTCATCATCTCTTTATCCATATATATTTTAAGGGCATGTTTGATTTTGGGAAAGTTGAGTGAAAATAGAAGAATTGAATAGTTTGAATATGGCGTTCGAATGAGTGGTAGTAAGAAAATTTTATTTGAATAAGGTTGTTGTTTGTAATAGTGATTGCAAAAAGTTATTGTTTGAATAAGTTTATTTTAAGAGAGGTTGCAAAAAAAACTTATTTGAATAAGATTGTTTGAAGGAATAATTGTAGGAAAAAATGTTAAGAGTGATTATCGTCAAACTTTGTTAAAATAAAATTAAGAAGTTAGAATGAGAAATTGGAGTGAGATCTTGAAATG
Source organism: Sechiopsis laciniata (assembly GCA_037833695.1). Taxonomy (NCBI): domain Eukaryota; kingdom Viridiplantae; phylum Streptophyta; class Magnoliopsida; order Cucurbitales; family Cucurbitaceae; genus Sechiopsis; species Sechiopsis laciniata. The sequence continues at coordinate 7,659 of JBBMKA010072044.1, read as the reverse complement.
TAGAATGAGAATTTTATTCATGAATTTGGGGTTTTGAGGGAAAAAAAAATCTAGTTTTTTTTACTGCCTCTCTGAATAGGTAAAACAGTTGAAGGAGGGAATGGGGGTTGAGTCTAGAACCTGTACGTTTCAAGGGATTCTGACGTGGAATTCAACCACATTCAAATTTCAATGCTCATTATTTTATGTTTGAAGTGTTGTTGTTTCATAGAAGCAAAAAACAAAATAAAAGTCTCGAAGAGCATGAAAATTGACATTTTGGATGTATTGGAACTCAAACCAAGCCTCTCAGATTCATAATTTTGCAAGAATTAATATAAAGAAGCATAGTATTTCGCAAAGAAAGTACTTCATTTTTTATTTTTTAGTTTTAATTGTTTTTTGAAACCAAGTATTCATTTTGGGTTTGTTTGTAGAAATAGTTTTAGAAATGAGATATTGCTGAGAGTGATTTGAAGACAATAAAATATTATTAGGAATTGAGACAGAAAAGATGTCTGCAAATTAATATCATTGTCACAATTGAGTTTTGAATCTAAGTCTTTAAGAGGAGTACATCTTCAAAGTCGAAGTTTTCAACCACCACAACACTTTTTAATATAATTTAAGAATTGATATTAAAAAGGGAAGAGGAAGAAAAATATTGTTTGAGATTAGCAGTTCAGAGGAGAAGATGTGTGTTTGAGAATTGGTGTTGAGAGTAGAAGTGTAATGGAGACATGGTTTAAAATTAAAGTGATAGTTTATTGAAAATTTTGTTTGGAAATTGTTTTTGTTTTTTTGTTTTTTTTTGACAAAATTTTGTTTGGAAATTGTTATTTGGAGAGGATGATGTTTTTTTTTTTTTTCGATTTTAATAAGAGTCATTAAATTTATAATTTGTTATATAATTTTGTAGGTTTTTTTAATTATTGTATTACAAATTATAAATTTAATGATTAACAAAGCTTCATTTTCATTTTCATTACAAATTTTAACTTAACCTAATGAGGCGAATAAATTATTTTATCTAATCTAATGTAAGTTATTGAACATCGGGAATTTCTAAGTTTTGTTAATCATTGAACATTGAGAATTCCTATGTTTTGTTAGTTATTGTGAGTTGTTATAAAATATCTTATTGTTAAATATTAATATTATTAAACTAAATTATTAAAAAAAAAAAAGATATTTTACAATTAAGTTGTTAGTTTCGAATTTGAGAATTCTATATTATTTTGTACAAAATTATTCGAATAGAACAAAATAAATAATGCTCTACAAATTTATTATAAGTTTTTTATACAACATTGGTGAATTGAATTTAGTAATGAAATTTGGCAAGCCCTCAACTTTACGAACCTATCTTAAATTTGCGATTAAAGACAAGTGAGAAATTGGAGTGCCACTTTTCACGAAAGTATAAGTAAGGTGTCAAATTATTACCAACCTTAAAATTTAAGAACTGGTACAAGATCAATCGAAAAGTGTCTTAGTCTATGAATCTATGATTGTGAAATTTAACCCTAATGTATACCAGCAATTGAGTGGAACATATTTCTTCCCCCATTAGTAAAATGAGAAAATTTCTAATAATTTATAAGATAAACGAAGTATTCTTCTCATTACCAATAAATTTTGAAATGAATGTCTACATTATCAAATATAATATGAGAGTCAATTAAATTCAAACAGCTATTTAGTCTAATAAAATAAAATGATATCTATTTAAGATTAGTGAATCTAAATCTACCATCATTTTGAAGAGGTTTGTTGAGGATCTCACATCGAAAAGTGAAGACACCTCTTAACAATTTATAAAGATAGGTGAATTAACTCTTTTCATCATCAATTAATTTGAAGAGAAATGATTACACTACCTAATATATATATATAGACACTTCAGAGTTAAGAGAGATTATTTAGACTAACCTAATTCATACATCCAACTCTCTTTCAAAAAAAAAAAAAGAGAGAGAGAACAAAAAAAAGCAGAAGAATGAAGCAACTTAACTCGAAAGAATTTTGTAGAGATTAAACCACTGGCGTTATTGTTGTTTCTCTATTCAACTTCTATTTTTTATTTGTTCTTGATTATTTGAGTTGTTTAATTAATTTTGTTATGTTCTGATTTGGCACATTGTTTTTGGTAAAAAACAACATCCCATAAAAATGTTTATAAACATTACGTTTATTATTCCCAATAATCATTATGTCGCTTTATTTAATTATATTTATTATTCCTTAAACCAAATGATCCTACATATTTTGTAGTATATTTTTAGTATGTTTTTTTTTAATCTATATGATATCAATATAATATGTTTTTTTAAATCCTACAATATTTAGTTGTCTACTAACTTTATAAAAAAAAAAAAAATCATTTTAAAGTAATAATTCATTATGAATTTAAATTTAGATTTTTTTTTAATCATTCAATTAACTCGTGAATAATTGAGTCATCTATAGTGTGATATTAAAATTATTTTTCAATGTAACTATTCATTTCAAACGGATATTTATTTAATTTAAGAATAATTTTAGTATGGTAGTCAAACCATTTGTAACCTTTTTTTTGTTGCTAGAGTACATGAGGGCAAAGCTCATACCCTCCTTCATTAAAAAAAAAAAAAAAAAAACTATATATATATATATATATAAACACTTTTATACCAGTCATATTTAAGACATCAATCATATAGAAACCCAACTAACCATGGCTCTATTGACAACCTATTTAGTACCATACAATTCCTAATTCCCAATATAACTTTTAAACTCAAAGGAATTTTAGTCAAATGAGGATGTTACATTTTTAGTTAAAATTTGCAACTCTATAGAAAGTAACTTTTGTATTTGTCACGTTTTAGCATGTAAATATAAAACTGTACTATATTATCGTCAAAATTGTAACATGCAAGACTCTTTATTTGAAGCAACATAAATAAAAGCCTTTTTATAAACTCTATATTTATAGGTTGTTGAACTATTTATTTTCTTCCTATATTGTCATGTCACATATCAAATCATCAAACAATTGATCAAATATGATACTACACACCAATAGTTGAACTATAGTCATGATGTTAACAATATAAAGCTAAGACATAATAGTTTTTTTTTAAGTGCATAATTGAAAGTATAAAAGTGATATATAATAATTTTCTATCATCAATATGAACATAAATAATTAATACATAAATAAGAAGTTTCATATTACATAGAGTTTTTTTTTTTTTTTTTTTTCTTTTCATTATAATGTTTCAGTCTCACCAGAAACTTTATTCAAATGAGGATGCCTATCTTTTTGCTTGAAATCTGTAACGCTATGAAAGAAACTTTTTATATTTGTCACGTTTCAAATCGTAAAATATAACGTACAACTCTCTTTGTGGCGGTTTGTTTGACATATTTAGTTAGCATTTAGTTTTAGGATTTATTAATTCATCTTCGAAAGTTTACATTCAAATGAATTTTTATTAATTTATTTTCATTTTTATTTTTAAAAATAATTCTTATTTCTAACAATTTATTTTTAATCATTCATTTATAAGTACTAAATCATTTTTAATTATTTCTTTCAAATCAATCAAAATAACTCATTTTTAATAATTTATTTTTTAACTATTCATTTTAAATTTACATCCAAACAAGATTTTGACTCAAACTCCTCTATACAAAAACTATGTCCAAACGAATTTTTTGCACAACTCTTAATTTTCAACTCTTAAATATAACTCCTTAATATAAATCCTACCTCAATATGTCAAACAAACACCTATATTTTGTTGAACTATTCACATACAACCCTCTTCTTTATTTGTCATGTCAAATGTCAAATCATCCAACATTTTGTCAAAATATTTTTCAAAGTCGTTTATTAAATAAGCATACCAATACCACATTGCAATATAGTTAATGTTAACAACATAGTTAATAGAATTATAATTCAGAGCAACATAATGTATTGTCATGTTTAAACCGGCTCCAACTAAGCACATCCTAAGATGAAAAATCATACACAAATAATTCAAATTTTATTACAAAGCAACTATTCTTTTTTATTTTTTGTTTTTTGTTTTAGAATTATTACATAGCAACTTATATGTCGTATATAAACATATTTGATTTCGAATTTAATTTTTTTTTATTTCTGTCTAGATAAGAAATTAAAGTGTAATTAAATTTTAACAATGCATTTTATACAAATTCAATTGTCAAACATTCTAAATTTAGATGTTACATTGTTTATTAATGACGATGATTAAATTACAAAAAATAAAATAAAGACGGACTATTTTTTATAATCATTTTGGTTTTTAGTATTTGAAAATAAATCTATAAATATAATATTCATATATGGATTTGATTGTTTTGTTATCAAGTCAGTCCATATATTTTTAAAATTCAAACAATATTCTAGAAACTGAGAAAATAGTTATTTATTTATTTATTTTTTATTATTATTTCAATTTAGATAAAAATTCAAATGAAATATAGAAAAAGACAAACTATGGTTGAAAAATCTAGAAAATATAGTTTATAAAAAGGAAAATTGTATTCAATATACAATTTTCGTATTAATTATTTATGTTCATTGTATTAGTTACCAAATTACAAAAACTACTATGTATTATCACAATAACTACTAGGTATTATCAAAACTAAGTAATATTATATTAGTTATTAATACAAATGATACTATGATACTGTATTATAAAATATACTAAAGTGGTATTTTTTGTAATATATTCATATTCAAATTAGGGTTTGTGTTTAATATAGATTACTTTTTCCCAAATATGACAAGTTCAAGTTATAGACGAGTCATCATTTGTTGGGGACTAAAATAAATATGACTGTTGCCAAAAATTGTTAGTGGAGGGTATTATAATCATTGTCGACGACGTCTTCAATGGGGCTCAGTGGATTTGTATGTTATGGGTTGAAAGAAAGTGAGGTGGTGTTAACATTGAAGAATCTTGTCTCGCGTTCATACTTCCTATAGTTAGAGATGATTCTAAAAATCTTTGTTCTGAAAAACAACTTTTGATCAACATGGAGAAGACTATTTCGTGAAGAAATCTTGAAAGAAAAAATAGACCAAAGCTCCGAGAAGAAAAAGAATCGAAAAGGAATCGATGGAATTAGATAGATTGGACGAAAATGATGGACAAGATTATAGGAAAATAAGGGATTTTTTTAAAAAAATTTCATTTTTTATTAATAATAAATACCAAATGGCAATAAACTGTATTTAACGAAGAGAGTGCAAAAATAATTGTCTAATAATCTAAATTTAAAAATTCATTATTCAAAACTACATTTGGTAATTTTTTATTTGGAGCTTAGTTTTATAATTATTTTTCCTCTTCGATTTATTCTTAAAAAAAAACTCTTTTGAAAAAGGAGAAGAAAATTAACTTTGATTTTAAAAGAAACAACGAAAAGCAAATAGTTATTACATGAGATGATCAACATAGTAATGGATGACTAAATTGCCTAAAAAAGAAAAATTAATATAGAGATTATGACTTTGTTTGATAAACATTTAATTTTTAATTTTTTCATTTTTGAAATTTAAGATAACAACTATTTTACTATACATATTTTTTCTTATTTAAATATTTACATTTATCTATATTTTTAAAAACGAAATCAAAATTAAATTTTTTAAAAAAAATTTTGTTATGATTTTTTAAATTTGATTAACATTAACATAATTCTAAAGGAAAAATAGAACATATCGAAGAAAAATTGGGTAAATAATAAATTTCAAATTTCAAAATCAAAAAATAAAAAACAAAATGGTTATATCTAAATCATAGCAATGTAACAAATTGAAGCAAATGATCACAATAAAAGTTTGAAGACCAAAAGTAATGGGACTGCAAAGAAAGAATCCGGAAACAAAAACAGATTCACAAAGAAGATAATGAGTAAAGCAAGGTAATTTTAGGAAAACGAAAGAACAATGAAGCTCCCAAATTGTAAATATTTAGTTTTTACCGAGTAAGAAAGAGAAAATGCGGGCGAATAATATACGTAAGCAATCCACAACAAAAATTTAAAAAAAGTACTATGAAAAATAGCTCCTACTCAGATGTCATCTGACCACCAACAAATCCATCAACGACAGCTCAAATTAAAATAAAATAAAATAAAATAAAAGAGAATTTGATTCAGATTTTCACACGTCTTTTGAAATCAGTCAGTTTATTTATTTATTTTTATTTTTTGTATTTAACTGATTGTCAATCTTATCCGACTGGATTTAGAATTAGGGTTGGATTTAGGGTTAGGGTTTTTTGGTAGCGTAAGAATAAGGACAGAGGGTATTATAGGTCATTTGGAAAAATGTTCTTAGGAAATGGCTTTATTATTATTATTATTATTTTGATGCACTTTAAGTCTTTTCAATGTACAGAAGCATGATACTTGTTAGGATAGGGCGTGGTATGGTGTGTGAAAACCCTTCCAATCAATAACACCACCAACCCCAATAAACAAAACCCACAAAACAAAACAAAAACCATCCTTTCATCTTTATTACTCCATATTTCTTTTTTTTAATGACAAAAAAAGAAGAAGAAGAAGAATAATGACTATAAAAATTAAAGAAATAATATAAAAAGTAATAATATAAAATTTTAACAACATTTTTATAACTGTGCCAATCTTAAAATTTAATATTAGGCATAAACAACAAACGCCACTTTTAATGCAACCTAACTAATTCAAAACATTTCTTTACATATAGAGGGCAAGGTATTTAAAAACAAATTACTGTTTTTAAAGAAGGGGGGATTTATATATATATATATATATATAGAAGTTTACGCTGAAATGTAATTAAATAGAACATAAAATTTTTAGTACTTAAAGAGTGTGTTTGGAACAAGGAAAATGATAATTATTAGAGGGGAATGGTAATGAGGAGGAGAATAGGAAGATGAATGATAATGAGGGAATGCTTATTTGTGTTTGGAGTGAAGGTAATGATTATGGAGAGAATGATTATTTGTGTTTGACATAAATGTAATGATTATGGAAAAAATAAACTAATGAATATGATGTGAATAAAAAATAGTGATGTAATGTATGAAATATTATTGGAGGGAGAATAAAAAGTAGATAGGAGAAAATGAAAAAAATGATTTTTAAAAAGGTTAAATAGACAAATGTCTAATTTTTCAAAATAAACCGAACAAATGTCTACCGATTTGAAAAACTTAAAATTTATGTCTAAAATCTAAAATTCAGTAGAAAATAAATTAATAATTAAAATGCAAAAGACTTTTTTATCCTTTTTACTATTTTGAATTTAATTAATATCTTAAATATTTGGATGTGACTCTTTCAAACCAAATCTTAGAAATCGAAAAAGATATTTGGAAAAAAGAAAAGAAAAAGATATTCATGTTCCATCAATCACGTAGATTGTTTGAAAAAATTTGTTAACAAAATATCATTAAATTTTTTTTTAGATTTTGTATTGCCAATTAAAAATAATTTAAACAACATACATTAATGCTTTCTGTGATAATCGCACGCAATCTCTTCATCTTCGCCCCCGGTTGAAGCAGAGCCCCCAAGAGCCAACAGTCTTCAATCTCTCACCTGCTCATTTGAGCTCTTGAATCTTTGTATTTCCACCCCCTAAACCCTAACAAAACTAGA